>VZTD01003911.1:80140-120091 GCA_013397725.1 Rhagologus leucostigma
CCTTGCTCCCAGGGAAGAAGAAGACCTCTGTTCCTAGAGATGAAGATGATCCCAGAGGTGGATGAAGAGAACCTTTGCTCTTGAATAGCTCACCCTTAAAATTGTACCCCATTAGCTAAGATTGAAACCTCAAAAACGGTTGTGGGGAAAGCTGTAAATCGAGGGAAGGGACTCACACATGCCAACGGAAAACCACCCCGCGCGGCTCTTGTGCTGTGACTGTGGAAAAGCCCCATAGCATGGGCAAAAGAGACTCCTCTCCCTAAGTGAACTGATGAAAGACTATTACAGAGGTGGTAAACTGACTGAAATAATCCTAAGTTTGTGTCTTTATGTTGTAAGTGGGAGGAGGGGGGAAGATGAGGGGAGGAGAAGTGTTCTGAAGGTTTATTCTGACCCTTAATATTCTTTTTTCTTTTTGTTCTGTTAATAAACTTCTTTATATTCGTTAAGTGTAGAGCCTGCTTTGTATTCCTCCCGATTCTTATCTCACAGAAGGCAAGAAACACGAACAAACCCACTACACTTAATTGGTGTTTCTGCCTAGTTTACGAACTGAACCCGCTACAAAAAAGAACAGATTAATAATTGAAATATAAACCATAATCAAATATAGAATAAAATAAAATAGAAGTGGGGGAGGCAAAAGAGGAAAGGAGAGAGGAGGAAGGAGGGCAAGGGAGAGATGGAGTATGAAGCAGCCTTTTTTCTCAGGCTTGAAGCAGGTACATAAAATAATGGAAGATTCACAGCGGAAAGCAAGACCACTTAGCACATTGTAAAGAAAAATTGTTTTTTGAAGAAAAATATCATAACAGATGGCAAACTGTGTGTGCTATAGTTTATTCAAAAGTAATGAAAAAGTAAGTAGGATGAAATAGACAGCATAAAACAAGAAAAGAAACTGCTTCTATTAGCAGAAAAGGATAATTAGGATGCTTAAGGATCAGAAAAATATAAAATGAGTAGAAAGATCAACGTTATTGAAAATAAATCCAATTAGAATGGAGTCCTTCACAACAATTATAAAAGAACTAGCCTCTCAGCAAGGAAACTAGAATATACTGTAAGTATTTTATATACATCAATATTATTCCTTTTTTTTCCCACATGAAATACAGGATACATAGGAAGGTATGCTTAAAATACATTACAGCAATTTAGATGGCAAAGATTTTTTTTCCAAGACATGTGAAGCAATGCAGATTGAAGGTCTATTTAAAACTGCTGGCCATTATTGCTTCGATAAATAATAAAGCAACAATTTTCCAACGACTTCAGCATGCACAAAGCTAATGCACAATTCATGGACCAGCTGATGCATGACTCTCAGTGCTTGAATTTTGAGAGATACATTTACATGCCAAAGAATACACTCTGCAGCTGAAAAGAAGGAAATGCAGAAGTTATGTAAAAGTTTTGAAGGATTCAGGAAAGCATTGAACCAGAGAAAGATTAGAACACTTAGGAAAAAATAAATTCAAAGGACCATATCTCACTTTTCAACTTTTTACCAAAAGGGATGAGAAACACTGTCCTTGTGAGCAGGCTCCTCCACATTTCTGCACTCAGAATTTGTTACAACTTCCCTCTCTGGGTCATGACAATGGTCACTGTCAGCAACAGCTCAATGCCTTGGCTTCATTAATTTGGTAGGGCTATGGCTGTGACATTCCCGTCCCTCTACAGGGACCAAGGCCAGGTGGATCACAGAGCCCCAGCCCTGCTCTAGTCCCATCTCTGCTAGACTTTCGAAGAAGAGTGGGCACTGTATAAAGATAGAAGCAGGAATCTACATCACCTCTGGAATGTCCCAAGAGATTGTTTTAGAGAGAGCACAGCTGGCAGAATATAGGTAGCCCCCTTTCCCACTGATCATCTGCTAAAATTTTCTTTTAAGAAGTGATTTATAATATTTATTATTTTTATTTTTACTTGAGATACAATGTGAACTTCATGGGACAATGAAAAAAGGAATCTTTCACTTTGGCATATTTAGCCACCATTTAATATGTTGGAAGTTTTTTGAGGGTTTTTTCCGCTAGTATTATGACTCAAGGAGTAATTTTTAAAGAGGTAATATATAAAAGAGGAAAGAGACATGAAAAATAAATTAAGGATATTTATTTTATTTTGAGATGGTACAATGAAAGTATCTACACTTATAGAGGACATAAAAGAGAAATATTTAAGGCTACCTCTTAAGAAATATTTTTATTACTAGCAATTTTTGCATAAATGGCACAAGCAGGTTTTAATCTGAATCTCTTTACACATTTTTTAACAGTGTGCCATAATATAATCATTAAGAAAGGGAAAAGTTTTTCTTCTTGCTTCAAACTCATGGGCCTTTGTTTCTCCCAAGCCTGTATTTAAAAACCTGACACATTAGTTATGAATAGAATCATAGAATCATAGAATTGCTTAGGTTGGAAAAGACCCTTAAGAACATTGAGTCCAGTTGTTAACCCAGTACTTCTAAGTCTACCACTAAACCGTATCGCTTAAATACCTCTGGGGATGGTTTCTCCATCACATCCCTGGGCAGTCTGCACTAATGCCTGACAACCCTCTTCATTAAATTTTTTCCTGCTCTCAAATCTAAACCTCCCATTGTGCAACTTGTGGCCATTTCCACTGGTCACGTCACTTGTTACCTGGGAGAAGAGACCCACCCCCACCTGGCTACAACCTCCTTTCAGGCAGTTGTAGAGAGTGATAAGGTCCTCTCTGAGCCTCCTTTTCTAGAGACTAAACAACCCCAGCTCACTCAGCCCCTCCTCATCAGACTTGTCTTCCAGCCCTTCAGCAGCTTGTTGTCCTTCTCAGGACACACTCCAGACCCTCAGTGCCTTTCTTGCAGTGAGGGGCTCACAACAGAACACAGGTTTTGAGTTGCAGCCTCACCAGTGCCGAGCACAGAGGAACAATCACTGTGCTCATCCTGATGGCCACACTATTTTTGATACAAACCAGGATGCAATTGGCCTTCTTGGCCACCTGGGCACACCCTGGTTCGTGTTCAGACAGTTTTCAACAAACACCCAAAGGTCCTTTTCCAATGGCTGATTTCCAGCCACTCTGTCCCCAGCCTGTAGCACTGCATGGGATTGTTGTGACCCAAGGGCAGGATCTAACACTTGGCCTTGTTGAATCTCATTCACTTGGCCTCAGCCCATTGATCCTGCCTGTCCAGATCCCTCTGTAGAGCTTTCCTACCCTCCAGCAGATCAACACTCCCACCCAATTTGGTGCTGTCTGCAAACTTACTAAGGGTTCACTTGACCCACTCATCTAGATTGTTGCCAAAGGTATTAAACAGGGCTGGCCCTCGAGAACACCACTACTGACGAGCCATTAGGTGGATGTGTCACCATTCACCACCACTCTCTGAGCCTGGCCATCCAGCCAGTTTTTAACCCAGCAAACAGTGCACCTGTCCAACCCCTGAGCAGACAGTTTCTCCAGGAGAATGCTGTGGGAAAGAGTGTCAAAGGCTGAAGTCCAAGTAGACAACATCCACCACCCTTCCCTCATCCACTGAGCAGATTACCTTGTCATAGAAGGAGATCACATTGGTCAAGCAGGACCTGTTTTTCAGGCCCATGCTGGCTGGGCCTGATCCTCTTGTCCTGTATGTGCTGCATGATGGCACTCAAGATGATCTGCTCAGTTATTTTCCCTGGCACTGAGGTCAGACTGACAGGCCTGTAGTTCCCTGGATCCTCCTTTTGACCTTTCATGTAGATGGGTGCCGCACTGGCACCCATCATCTGGGACCTCCCTGGCTAGCCAGGACTGCTGGTAAATGATTGAAAGTGGATCAGTGAGCACTTCCACCAGTTCCTTCAGTACCCTTGGGTGGATCCCATCCAGTTCCATAGGCTTGTGTGGGTCTAAGAGGTCAGCAGGTCCCTGACCACTTTCCCTTGGATTATGGGGAATCTTTTTGCTCCCTGTACCTGCCTTCCAGCTCAGGATACTGTATACCCTGAGAGTCTTATTATTAAAGACTGAGGTAAAGAAGGCATTTAGTACCTCAGCTTTTTCCTCAGCCATTGTCACTATATTTCACCCTTCCATCCAGTAGAAGATGTAGATTCTCGTTATCACTCATTTTGTCCCTGATGGATTTACAAAACGTTTATAGTGTCTTTTACTGCAGTATCAGGATTAAGTTCTAGTTGGGCTTTGACCATTCTAATTTTCTCCTTGCATAACCTCGTGATAACCTTATAGCCCTGCTGAGTTGCCTGCCCCTTCATCACTTCCTTCTTTTTACCCCAAGTTCCAGCCAAAGCTCTCTGTTCAGACAGGCCTTTCTTCTTCCCCTAGAGTTCATCTTGCAGCACATGGTGACAGCCTGCTCCTGTGCGTTTAAGGTATGTCCTGTACCTTTTTGAGGAATAACTAGTGTTCCGGGACTCTTTTACCCTTCAGGATTGCCTCCCAAGGGACTCTCAACCAGCCTTCTAAAAAGGCAGTCTGCCTTCTGGAAATCCAGTGTGGCAGTTCTGCTGAACCCCCTCCTTACTTCTCCAAGAAGCCAAAACTCTACCATTTAGTGATTTTATATATTTTAGTTTATTTCTTTTTGGGGTAATGAAAAAAAAAAAGCACTTGCTGTCTATGACACATCAGATAACAGGGGAAAAAAAAGAGATTCTAAAGACTAAAATGGTAATGTCTCCAGTGATATGCTGGATAAGTGCAGACAGAACAGAGGAAAAAGACAGCAGTCCTTGAGGCACACGATTTAACCCGATCAGCTCTAAATATTACTTACTGAACTACAGCCTCTGTATAGACATGATTGACAAAAGTGACTGGTTTTCAACAAGGTCAGTGAAAAAGTGATAGATCAAGCCTGGGCTAGCAAGTGGTTACTTGGGAATCAGTTGGTTTAGGTGCAAGTTACTGCTCCTGTTCAGGAGCAGATGCAGTCAGGGTCATCCTGAAGAGGTAGTTGTCCACTTCCACTGTTCCATTCTTTCCTTTACCAAAACACCTTTAGCTTGAGAAGTCTCCTATTATAAACTATTTTTGGGTAGCAAATGGTCTTGATTTTAATGAGCTGCTCTTGTGTATCATTGAGGAAGTGTTCTGATAATTCTCAGCTCTGAATATTTTCAGTATCAAGAAAGCAGCTGCAGTTTGAAAAGACGGTTGTCATCAAATACACATAATCTATACAGTAAGAGCCAGTTTCTTGACAACTGATGAGAATTAAAATTCTGATTTTCATCACAATTACCTGTATCTTAGTTATAGGGTTATTTGGCATTCATAAGGGTAATGAGTCAAACTATTTCTCATAGATACCACTAAAACTCACATTACTATGCAGAAAGCATAATTTGATTGACACTGCCAAAACTTGTGTTTTACAGCAGCAGTTAATCTGTTCTGTGCTGCACCTACATCAAACAACACCTCTAATGGCTCATAAATTATAAATGTTGAAAAAAGAAACACGAAGGCAGAGCAGGAAATGCAGTTAAAAAGAGCACTGCTTTGGTAAACAGCAGTAGATAACAGCATGCTAACTACGTTTCCAGACAGAAGGTTTCAGGGATCCAACAAAGGCATGGGACTGGTATACATTTATGTATTTTAAAGATTTGTTTCTTCTGCATTGAATATTAATTTTTTTCCTAAATTACCACTCTTTCAAAGTAATATCAAAAGTCTTCTAAGATTTTTTTAAAATAACAGCAATAACTATCAATATGTCTCACGAGAGCAAGCAGATGAGTTACTGTAAAGAGGTTTTTCAGGGCAAAACCCAAGAATTTACATGCGTAAGTCATATTGATTATTATAGTATTAGTAGGTTAATAGGACTGTAATTTTGGTTTGCTTTCTATGCTGGTATCAATGGAAAGTAGAATGCAAGTTGTATTGCTCAGCAAATAAACAAGAACAGTTTCAGAAGGATAATAAGAAAAACAAGAACTAGGGTTTGACTGAGAGTTTGGGTTGAGATTTTTGGAGATGGATGGATTACAAATGTAGCTGTCCTAAACTAAGTCATTAAAAATGATGCACTATTTCTTACCACAATATAGTTTTGTTCTCATAGCCATGCTACAATAGTGAGTAGCATATAATTTTTTTTTACTTAATTTTTTTTAACCATTACAATATTTCTTGAGGATTCAACGTCTTAATATGTGCTCCAGCCAGACAACACTGAGGAGTGTAATCTCTGTGTCCTTGAGAAGCTGCTTTGGAAAGTTCGTCTGTTGGTTTTTTTTTTTTTTCCCAAGCTCAGTTTAAAGGCACAGAAAAGGCACAATATTACTTTTTGGGCATAGAGCATGATAGGGGATACACATGATAGAGTCACCCCAAAACACAGGATAAATGTCTGGGTTCTTGGATGGCTGAACACAGACAGCAGAACTGTTTATATGACCTTCATATAAACCCAGGTTCACTTGCTCTGGAGTTTGACAAGTGCGTGCCAGGGAAGTGACTCCCATTTATGGCACTTTGATGTCATACCAGGGATCATACCAGAGTTGCTCAGAGTTACCTCACAAGGGAAAGAAAATAAAGTTGGGTTGTTTTTTACATCAGTGTTCTACATATTCTGCAGGATGCCAGGGAAATGGTGTAGTCTATGCAGTGCATTTACTTGCATCTTAATTTGTATTTGGGATGAGGCTATCCCAGTTTATGTTAAAATGCTATTAGAAAGAAGGAAAAGCATCAACCTCTACACCCGTAAACAAAGCACTGCAACTGCAAGACCACATTTAAAAAACCAAAAAACCACTGCACAAGTAGCTGGCTCCTTTGGACTCATCTCTGTAACAGTCAGAGAGATTTGGAGTTATTAACGAAAACCAAGATTCCTACGTATACAGCAGTATTTTAAATAGCCTTGCACTAGAAATATTACACATAGTAATGATTATTCTAAGACTTAAAAAAACCGGTTTCTAAAGACAGATTTAATTTGCCTAAATGAGCAGCTTAACAAAGACAAATAATTGTATATCAGGTTTTTCATGTCAATCCTAACAGGTCACTTCTTAGTTTAAGGGATCACCTCCAGATAAGTTCAATTTAACAAGTCAATTTTTCAGTGTCCAGTTAAGGACCCCTCCTTCCCTTACTTTCAGCAATTATTTCATTGATTGTATAAGACAGTTCTTGCCCTTGAAGCAACAGGTACTTGGATTCTTTTGAAGCAAAGATAGGTACATATAATATCTCAAGAATAATTTTCCTAATGCTATGCTCTGTGATTCAAGATCTCATGTCTTGAAGAATCACGTAACTTACACAAATCGGCTAGTCTGCAAAGCCTGTGAAAGAAATAAGTCAAGAGTTAATTTTCTTCGGTTATCTGGAATTTGCTAAACATGATTTTTTTTTAGTTATTTTAATAAAGCTCTATGTGACAGTAGTCCTTGCAATATGTCCACAATACCCTTCAGGAAGGCATTGCTGAAGCAGAATACATTCATTATTTCTTCTTAATCCATGGGGTTGAAATAGTAGAATAATCAGCAGAAGAAAAAGTGAGGGCTTTTCCTCTTTAAAAACTAAATAACTAATATGGCTACATGTCTTCTTTCCTATTAATATTATCCTTTGATAATGTACAATATTTTCAGCAAATACAGTACACTCTCTCTCCATTCCTTTTCCAAGGAAGAAACAAAACAAATCCCAAAAACACATTATTGCCAGTAAGTTAATCTTTTTGCGTGTGTGTTTCTAGCATGATTTACCTTAATTTAAGTTAATTTTATCAGGGAATTTATCTAAAGATTAAAACTACATTCAAATTAAAAACCATAATTTTACATAGAGGTAAGAGCAGTAGGTTTATTCTGCAGTTAACTAGCAATACGGTAAAAAATGCAGTGCAATATTATTACTATTACTAAGGCCATTGCTTTAAAAACCATTAAGGTGTATCTAGATTTAATGAGGTGAGAAAAAGTGTTTCTGGTATTGGACTAGCACTCATAAAGAGACAAAAGGGAAAGCTTTCTTAGCTGCCAAGGCAATAGCCAACTACATAATAAATATGTACTTACTGAATACACACTCCATTTAGAAGAATACTAAGTACTGGACACATTCAAAAATAGATCTATAAAACCAAGGTAATGTGGTTTCTCACCTAAATTTTACATGTAATTTTTAGATTAAAGGGCATTCTGTTTACAGACTTACCATGAGATAGAACTAAAAAGACAGCTATTACCACTTAATCTTTGCAATACACAAATATTACAGTGAAATGACAGACAGATGGTCAGATTCATAGACAAAGAAACATAATACAAATACACACACACATATATATATATTTCTTATGTAGACACCAAGATGTACAATAAATCTAGAAAATGAAGCTTGGCAGTGAGAACTGCTGACACTGTACATACTCATGTGTGCATGTATTTTTTATATTTAAAAAAATGCAGTTTCTTTGTTTTCAAAGTTAGTATGGCTTTACAATACTAGCTAAACTAAATTCTACCCCATAAAGTAAGCATATGGCAATTATGAACAAACACATTATTTCCTCCATTGATTCCAGGAATGTCTTAAGTACGAGGCTTACAAAACATAACACAGGTGTTCTACAGGACACTTCAAACTGATCCCCATCAATATAAAACATAAATCTGTCTGTGCAAAGGTATAATCTGACTTCCACTATGTCCCTGCTGTGTGTCTATATTGTATTTGTGCTTTGCACTCTCCCTCTCAGCTTATGAATTGGTGCATTAAAGATATCATAATACAGTGTAAGGAAAACTCATGATATATTCTTTGGTTAGAAAGAAAATGACATTCCCATCGGATCATTACATTACACATCAGAAACACCACCTGGGCCAACAGGACATATTGTAAAGAAATCCACTGCTAACCAGTCAGTTTGTATGCCTGGTGAGCTTCTCCAGACCTTATCACATTTTTGATGAACAATACTGGATGTTGCAACTTGAGTTTCCATTCAGCTCAGCACAGCATCCCTCCTGACCTAGGACAAAGACTCTCAGATGACAGTTCACAGACCACAGACTATGGAAAATCATTCACCATAGAGTATGCACATTACAGCTTTTTTCCCCAAACCAGTCTGCAAGTAGCAATGGCCACAAACAGCCCACTGGCATGTTAAGATAGAACATAGGTAAAAGTTTCCTTACAAGAAGCATAGTATAGCCTTGAACCTGTTTCAGAGCTGAAGAATGCCCCTCTTGCAGATTTCCAAGACTTGGAAGGATGTAGCCACAGCTTAACTAATCTAACATTGGAAAGCTGAAAAGGAGTTTGCGCTAGATGACTTCCAGAGGATCCTTTCACCTTTTGTGGTTGTCTAAAAACTGTGTGATGACCATATTCTGGATCTATTCAGACAGACTGAAAACACAGGAATAAGCTTGGCAGGTTATACACTTCTTGCAGAAGACTTTATTATTCTGCTGATTGAAAGGGACATTATTAATCAGTTTACAGCTCCTGCAATGTTGACATTAACAATGAATTCAAAGTACAGTAAGAACAACGACAAAACTGTCATTCTGCACTCCTAAGAGGAGCTCTAACTTGAAATGTGGGAAAGAAGAGATTAAGGCTCATATCCATAACAGACTTTCTACCTAACTTATACATACCTATGCCTCCAGACATTCCACCTGAAGACATCTTGTGATTGGCTTCTTCTATTGTCAGGCATCCTAGATATAGTCCTTCTCTGGTGAATGACAACACAGCTGATTTCACATGGATGGTGCACTTTCAAACATGTTTAGTAGATCCACTTATCTCTACATCCTGTGGTCCATTTAAATTCGGCCAACTTTTATAGCAGTCACAATAGCAACTGGTTGCCCAACTCTCCTGTACCAGCACTAAACTGGCACAGAAATATCTGAGGAAGGGTTGATCTCACAACAATCACTATATATGCAGCAAATGCTCAAACTATAATCACCAGCTGGAGATGGAAGAGGAGAAATCCTATTTGCCCAGCCAAAATGCTGAACTATTTTTTTTTAAATCATACCTTTTGGAATCTGTTAGGCAAGTTGCAGAAGAGAAAATATTTTTCAGAACCATTATAAAGTCAGACTGTGAACAGCTGGGCATTTAAGCCAGTTCTGGTATTAGTGTTTACTCTCCTGAAAGAATAGTTACCTTCCCAGAGGAATTCTATTAAGATTTTTATGATAAGCAAATTGATTTTGTTTGTGCTAGGTATTGCAACAGTGATAAAATATTAAATCAGAACAAGAAGCTATGTATAGCATATCTTTTCAATTGCTCCTGGATTTTACAGTTCAATATCTTAAAATAGTTGTGTTTTGATACCTTCAACCTATATAAAAATAGCTTTACTTCTCTTTTCTGTCATAAGAATGTGTAGAAAAAGTACTAGATTTCCATTTTTGTCATTACTTACTGGCATGTCATTAAGTTTTTTATCCTACGCCGCAAATAGACAGTGAAAGAATTCATTAGACCTCATCAGACCATTAGAAAAGGGTGACTTTTTCCTCCTTGAACTTTTTTTTTTAAATAATTTGTGACTTGTAGTATTTTCTCTCTACTGTGCAAAATGGTTAAACTTTCTTTTCAAAATGCATGCTTTTCTGTTTTATCAGCATTCATGAATTTGCTTCTGATGCTATATTTTCTGTCAAAGGTGTAGCATTAAAATGTTACCTCTTAAGATGGCATTACAACTCAGGTGAAGATTAAAGAGCTTGATTTTTGAAATAGTTGATTACTCGTCAATGTTTGTGAGTCAGTAATTTGCCCGAGTATCATTAGCAATCATACCTGTTACCTAACTTCTTTATTTTTCAGCTGACAAATTATCCAATGTTTGCACATGAAGTAATGCTGCAGAAACTACATTGGTTTTCAATCCACAATATTTTGACTAGAAATAAGGACATATATTGCATTTGCCTTTCTTTGCTGTCCCATCTAGCCCCCTTGGGGTTCCTTAGGTAAAGGGGATTTTGAAAGAGAACATTTGTCCTACACAGCTGGAGCCAAGAAAGTGTCATAAACCATGCACATTAAATGACACAATGCTCCATTCTAGGTGATCTCTCCAGCAGATAAGGCAGACAACACTCGTTTTCCACTATGCCACAGTCTCCATGTTTTTCTATGCACACAGGCTTCCTACTACTTCAAACAGTATCAGGAGACAGGTAAAACAGATTGCAAGAGACATCTGATGCAAAACTCAGTGTAGCTGAGCAAACCAGGAGTACTACTCTAGGTTTCTTGCAAAATGTGAGAGCAAGGACTTAAATCTTGAGCAGACAAATCTTTAACAGGTTAAATTCTCATGAGTTTAACTTAAATTATTTTTAAAATTTCAAACTTGAAAAAATAAGATTTTTTCTTAATGAGATACTTCTCTCTTGTGGCAAGGAAAGGTATATTGCACAAAACATAGATCAGATCACTCATCACAGGTAAACCAAGATCCAGGGAGCTACAAGAACTGGCACTAGAATGCTGTATTGATAAAGAAGAGCATTTGATAGAACATAGCTATAAGTACACATCTCTGTGAACTTAATAAAATCTTAATAAAATATGTTATTTGGTTAGTAAAAACATTACTAAGCTCCAAGTGGCCACTTGCCTCCCCCTGTCCCTCCAATAAGAAAGGGACAAAAAGACAGAGATTATGGGTTGAGATAATGATTTACTAGAAAACCAGTAATGAGATAAGGAAACAAACACTAACAGCAACAATACTAATAACAACTGTGTTTAAAAGTGGGTGATTTCATGGAAAGAATGCTCATGCAAGTCTGACTGACCTGATGCTACTGCAGCCAGCAATATACAGCTTCCCGAGACAAAGGAGAAAATGGCGGATGTTACCACAGCCAGTGTTTTTTTCCCCCCAAGAAAACAAAGAACAATGTCAGAAAAATCATGCATATTCACATTTCTTCCCCAAGCCTGAAACAAGGAAAAACAGTGACAGACAAACCCTCCAAATTGAAACATCTTCACCACGTCACCCCACCGCGCTCTGTACCCAGCTTTGCTCCCCAGTTAAAAAAAGGAACAAAAATGGTGGTAGTTCCACATAACGTTCCCTTTTTCTTCCACCAGAAGCCATGCTCCCCAGTAATGATGTGCATGATATGGAATAAACAACCTAGACATTGACCATACAGATCCAGGCTCCACACTCCCTCACAGGAACTGTGACAAAATTAACTCTGTCCTAGCTAAAACTAGGACAAGAACACAGTATGGTTGCACTTAAATAACACAGTATTTCATTGGAGCTACGTTCTTTAATAATACTTTTAATGAAAAAATTGTTCTTTTTAAATTAGTGGGACACCTTACCTAGAAATCCACCATTGTAAAGAATAGGTACTGCAGAAACTGAAGCAAATATAACAGATACCAAATTCATTGCATTTTCTCTACAATGCAAGACACTATGACTGAAAAGCCAGTAATATACATGCTTCTATTATTTCTTGAAAACTGTATCTCTGTGTCTGCAGTTGTCAACAATGCTATTGCAGACAGAAAGGATAAACTCTGGAGTGCTACTGAGAGAAACTTACCTAGGTATGGCATTAAAACTTGCTGCTTTCCTAGACATCTCCTCAAATATTCTGACAGATCATTTATTACAATTAAAATTTTGACCTGGCCTAGCACTTCAGCACTTTACTCCAAACCCCATTTTGCTAGCAGTGTCAGGAGATCATAGAGGCCTGCCCCTATTTGCTTATAATCTAAATATAAAATAACACAGATTCAGATAGTTGAGGGCCTGTCATATCACTAAGAAAATATTAGCCAGCATAACAGCAAACAGAATGTCACTTATAGAATAATTATTATTCAGTGTTAGCTTAGCATTTTGGACTAGTGCTAAGGGCTTCCTGCCATTTCTCTTCCTTCAAACAGAGCTCTTGCTATTACTGCAAATCAGCAGCATTTATGAAGTGCATTTTGCCCTTAAACCCAAATTGAACATTAGCATTTTCCAACATTGCCCTCTTATATGTTCCAGTATGAAGTGAAGCCAAAGTAGGTTCAAGGGATGAGGGAATCCAGCTCATAAAATGTTAATTATTGCTCCTATAAAAATGTTAATTAACTCCACTCTAAAATGCCAACAGAAATACGAGTATCATCTTCACTGTGAACTTGGAACTACTGGTGGTCCGATATGTCCTGTGGAGGAATAGTGGTATTTACCAAACAGAAAGTAAAACAAGATTGTATAAGTTATAAAAATGAAGAATACATTTTCTGACTTAGAACCATGTACATAAAAGAAGTAAATCACAGAATACTGAGAAAGCAGGCTTCCTCTCTTCCCCTAAACAAGTTGCTGACCAGTCAGTGCAGCAACTGCACACACCAGAGAAACATTATTCCTACCTGAAGAAAATCATTTCAGAGCAGATCTCTCAGTAGCCATTGAAGAAACAACCAGGCATACAGGCTCCTGTTAGTTTCTTGTCGCTCAGTTAGCCACCTTCTCCTTGAGTTTCACTTTTCATGTTGATATTTATCGTGATTTGATCAGCGGCATAACCCACAGGATGCCAAGGCACTCCAGTGATTAATCAGTGCAACTCCTTTAGTCTATGAATGGTGTGACAGTTTGTGACAGATGCACTTGACCCCTTGTTGTATTTTTGTTCAGGCTGACTAAGGGGCAACAAACCTCACACCCTGTGGTGAACCTGTGAGCTGGAAAGCTCCTGTCTCATGTACAAGGGAGTCAAGGTGCCTTGGAAAAATATTTTGTAAATTGGCTTTGAAGCCCCACAAACACAAGATAACCAAAGTACAAAATAAGAGTGTAGAGCTAAAACAAAGACATCTAACTTGCCTATATTATTGACTACCAGTCAACTACTTCACTCTATAAATATTCCCATCAGGATGAACACAGTTTTGAGCTCTCCCTGAAATGCAGTATGCCAGTTACTCTCCACTCTGAGTAGGGATGACTCACAAGGTTTGAGATCCCTTACCGGAAACTAAGAGATCCTTTTTTGTCCAACATGGAAAAATACTTTTTCTCACAACAGATCTCTGGTAAGTGACTGGTAACACTGAATTAATACTACTGAAACATTACCAATCCATATATCTACTCAATATTAATTACTATAAACTTTGTACAGATATTTCCATGAGATGTAAACCATTGTCCAAGCCTGAGACTAAGGTCGGACCTAGCCAAACCTAGACTGTCTAAGGAGTTTAGAAAGCAATGGGGTCCATTTTGAGCCTCATGACTCAAAGGAATGGTTTTCCTTATCCTTTGCATCTCTAGTCTCTGTGTGAAACTTGATTCTAACTCAATGTGCCTTCGTGCGTTTCTTCCATGCAGTAATTCATAGGTGAACCTCGCTGTCAAACTTAACTGAACCTTGGTAAAACAGTGATAAACTTTGCTAAATTCCACTGAATGTACTGAACTCTGTCAAATTATTATTTTACTTCAATAAAACATATTGCTACTTCTCTCTTTCGGGTGATGGGCCTTTAATTCATCTGCAACAAACTGGGATTGTCAAAAGTAAGGCAAGTAGTGTCACAGATTTTTTATGGAGTCATGAAATAAACCTGAGTCCCAACTTCTCAGAAGAATGTGCTTGTGATAATTGGCCTGATTGGGAAGCTGTGGAAGAACAACCAAAAGTGCCCAGGAGGCATATAAAGGATGGAAAAGGGAAAGGAATTATTTGTAAAATGCTAGGTACCCATTTAGAAGCTGCTTATCAGGACAGGAAGAATAATAATAAAAAGGAGAAAGACCAAAAAAAAGAAACTGAAGACAAAAAGGCAGCTGAGTTAACACGGTATTTGAAAATTGAACAGCTGCTGAAACAGTTACAGGAAGAAATGTAGAAAAAATAAAAGTTAGAAGAAAAGGTCGAGATTATGCTTATGGAGGCTCCCTATCAACCTGACACCGTGCAGATTAGGAAATTAATAGTATCCCCTGAACTGTGGAATGGGAATTTATAGGGTGACATCAGTGCTGGCAACCAGGGGGAAGATCATTCTCTGTTTTCCAAAGCCAGACCCATCATTAAAACAGAACAGTCTGACAGACCTCAGGGTGCTCTGTAATACACTGTGTGAGTCACTCCAGGAGCTGTTAGCATGGACAAATTTACAAGAAAAATATGACAAAAAGGTGAAATTGAAACATAGTATTTGTGGTAAGGCTGCTAAATGTCACCTCCCGAATAATGCTGAGTAGACATGAAGCAAACAACACTTGGGGTCAGGACCTCTCTTAAATGTAGGACCCAACCCTGAATATGGGGTGCCATTCTATCATCAGCAGAGTAGCTTACTGGGCTAGGGAAATAGATGTTATGGAGCAAAGCAAACCCATAAGATGTCTTAATGAGCTGTCCTACAGTCATCACAAAATTTGCCTGCATACAAGACATGCATAAACAAGAATCCAGTGATACCCTATTGTCTGCTACAACTGATTATGTGATGCTAAAACTACTACTTAGAGGTGCCCTAGCAGTTCTTAAACCTACTTATTTGCAAAAGAGCATGAAATTAAAAGAGACTCAGAACACAAGGAGGGATTAGGTGATAATGATCCCTGCCAACAACACCCTACCTGGGCAGAATTAATGCATTTGAGTAATTGGTATGGGCCCACGGGGAGCCCTATGACTCAAACGTTCTTTGCAAAAGATGGAGCTTGATGCTCCACCTTCTGATCAAAGAAAACATCTGATAGCATTACGGTCAGGAAAATCTGTCATGGTAACTTTACCACAAATCAGAACTGTAGCTATTAGTCTAACTAAACCTTGTGGTCTATTTGCCTAGAAAGCTACTGATAGTAGTGGTGCAAAACATAGAATCAATGCATTGTAGATTTTTCTTTATTTCTAACAGGGTAACCTGTCCAGAAAAACCTGAGACCAGTCTATTTTAACCTACTTGCTTCCCATCAATCATCAATCAAGAGATCAGCCACTTTTGTGGCAGTACAGATCACACAGTCACAGAATACTCTGAGGGACTGTTGCGGTGTGTTGTTTCCCTGCGCTGGTAAGGCAAGCTGCAGCCTTCCCGGAGAGCTCTGCGGGGCTTCCTGGGGAGAGCAGCTGTTCCCACTTCCCGTTGCCCTTCCTGGCGGCCCTGCACTGCTCTGGCTAGCTGTCAGCTCCACAACACAGTGGCAATAAAGGAAGTGAGAAAGCTCCCCGCATGCGGACCTCAGAGGATCTTTATTTACATGGTCCCAAAGGCAGAGAGAGCCACATGGCATGGAGCCTGGAGTTTTACAGGGGGATGAGGGGGGCGGAGAAAGCACATGGACTAATGGTTTCAGGGCATAGGGGTGGTACATGGGTGGAGTTGGGGTAGTGGGAACAAATGGGGAGAACCTAAGGAAGTGGTTAGGACTGGGGGGGGGAAGGGAGGACCACATGGGAAGGGCAGGCATTTGGTAAGAAAAGGAGTGGGGAAATACAGTACTACAAGCGACCCATAAGGATCACNCACATGGTCCCAAAGGCAAAGAGAGCCACATGGCATGGAGCCTGGAGTTTTACAGGGGGATGAGGGGGGCGGAGAAAGCACATGGACTAATGGTTTCAGGGCATAGGGGCGGTACATGGGTGGAGTTGGGGTAGCAGGAACAAATGGGGAGAACCTGAGGAAGAGGTTAGGACTAGGGGTGGGGAAGGGAGGACCACATGGGAAGGGCAGGTATTTGGTAAGAAAAGGAGTGGGGAAACACAGTACTACAAGCGACCCATAAGGATCACCAAGTTCAGCTCTGAAGTGTCAGGGCATGCAGTACTGAATGCAGTAATCAAACAAACCCACAGGAGATGGTAACCTCTGCCTTAGCATGTACAGTGAAGCCCAACATATCCAAAATCAACCAGTGCGCAGCAAGAATAAAGGCATCTATCTGATCACACACATCAGCCTTACATTTTGCTTAAGTGTCAGTTGTTTGTATCCAAGAATCTGGGTTCCAGACACTAAGATCTGCATTATAGGTGGAGAAACTGCCCTACAGTATGATCACAATACTGCTGAAGGAACCATTAAGCTTGGCCCTTTATACAGCTGCACACAGGTAACAATACCAGGTAAACCCAACAAGGGATGGCAATGCCCAAGAGGAATGAAGCCATTTGGATTCATTTATGGGAGTTTGTGTGCCAGTTAACTGTCAAAATCATGGTTCACGTGCCACAGTGGGCACTGAGAAGTCTAACATTTCTCTCACTCCCACAACACTACCACATCAAGAGCCCCACCTACTGCCTATCAATCTACTTCCTACCATATTACTCCTGGAATCAATCAAATCTTATCCTCACAAATTACTGAAATTAGAGCTTATGCAATTAAGTACACAGGCCAACAGTGAGTGCTGTTTAATTCATCACGCTCCCTCAAATGAGTGAAACTACCAGTACAGATCAATATCTCAGCAATTAAACCTATTTGTTCACTATTCTTAAGTATGTCCCACGCAGGATGGTTAGACTGGTTGCATGGATCAACCCTCACCTCTCCAAAAAAATCAAGAAGAGATGTGACTGGTATCTAAGGAGTAGGATTAGGAGTATTAAACAGCATGAATGCTGAAGTTTTAGCCAACAAATAAGCTCTGCAACATGTAATTTACACACGTTAGAACATCCATAACAATCTTTGCTATTGCACTGGGATCTAACCAATGGCTCTTATCTGATGCATTTTCCCAATAGGAAAGAAGAAAAGGGACCACCAACTAATTGTGAATGCACTATGTGCAATCCAAGTTAATGTCTGTCTCGCTCTTTGTTGTTTTCAGGTTTAGCTGTGGGTACAATCTACTGTGGCAGCAATTGTAGGAAAAGGTGAAGAGAGCACCTAACCCACTGAAAGAGGTAATCTGGGATAATGCAACTGAGTTTGAAAAGTGATTCAAATCCTGGTGGTGTCTAGTCAGTTTTACCTATTACTCTACTGACAGCGAATCCACAATTTTTAGTATAAACACTCAATGCTTTGATATATATTACATCCCACATTATTGGGCTGAAATTAAATCATAATGGAACTGCACTCTGTACAATCAAACACGGGATACGGGCTCAACAAAAGGGAAACAAGTAGCAGACTGTTGATGTTGATGTATGTGTTGAGCGAGAACAACAAGGATTTGTAAAAGCAATGCTATTAAAGCCCAAGACATTTGTCTTGACACTGAACAAGTATTTGCCATTTTGAGATATATCCTGACACAACCTCTGAAACTGTACTTGTGTAAATTGGAAATGGATGTGTTTGTTATGAGAACCCTCTGTGATTTTATATTTCTAGGCAATATCACTGTAGATAGAAGCAATCACTCAAATATTTGTAGATTTAATTTAACTGAAATTATGGGCTGTGAGTTTAACTATTCAGCTCCTGCCACTTCTCATCAATTATTACAATCTAACTCTACATCGTACCCAGATTTACTACCTAACTCCATTGGAATGAATCTTACATTGTTAAGAAAGCTATTACAGCATGATGATCTCTACTCATTGAAGAAAAAAAAGTTCAAGAAAATGGACAAAGAATATGGATTACTGCTCATTATGAAGGAAAATAAATATGTCATCTTCTGAAGAGTGCAAAGGATGGAAAACATAATTGGTGGGATAACTTATTCAGATGGTCACAAACAGCAACAAGAAATTTGATTCTAAGCCTTCATCCAGTTCTGATTTTGTTAGCTCTAACAATAAGATGCTTTTTACTTACAACCTTTCCATGCAAAGTTTTGGTACTTAAGAAAGTAAATTCTCCATGTTCATCACATGAAATCACCCAATAGTGTAAAAAAACCCCATAAATTCATAGTAAATATTTTACACCAAAAGCTGTTTTCTTATCTTGGATCCTCAAGTGTGTCAATGGGATATATCAAGTGTTCAGACCATAGAGACAAGAGGTGACCACATCAGGACTCTGTGACATGAAGTAAGTTGACTCTAGCCGGGGCAGAGAGTGATACATATGCTTTACCCCTCACTGCACATTCTAACTCAATGATCCTTTGTGTTTCTTCCGTGCAGTAATTAATAAGGTGAACCTTGCCATCAAACTTTATGAACCATGGTAAACCACTGCTAATCTTTGTTAAGTTCCATTGATTATACTGAACTCTGTGAAAGTATTGCCTCAATAAAACTTATTGCTGCTTCTCTCTTTTGCGTGAGGTGCCTTTCACTCATCCACAACAGAGTTTTAAGACACCAATGTAACAGACCATCAGCCAGCAACCAAGTAAGATCCTGGAATTTTCAGTTACACTCATCCCTGGTAGTAGCAGATGAAGAGTCAGACAACTTTCCAGACAAGTGCAGCATCTACTTGATATCCTGGGCATCTGAAATTAATTGATGCTTTTCCAATCACTTTAGTGAGGGCAGAAGCAGACCACTAGGAATACAAAAATAACAACGTGACTCAACAGAGGATTTTTTTCTTTTTTTCCTTATGAAAATGGTAGAAAGAAAGAAGAAAGGAAGGAATAAAAATAAATAAAAAAATAATGAATAGAAGATATTTAAGAAATTCTATTAAGTTTTTAAAAAAGTAAAAAACATTATTTACCAAAATCGATCAGATTTGCAGCATATTCCAGTGAAACATTATACTTACACAGTTCAGAGAAAAAAAGTGTCATTCGTTATTTTAGGCTAACAAAAGGACAACACTGGGAAATATCTGACTCATATCACTTAAAGAAAAAAAAATTATGATAATCAGTTGTACTAATAACATCCCTACAAAATGCATTAACTTTCAGTAGATGCTCTTGTTTCAAGGAGATTCTAAAACAAAAAGTAATTACAGAAATGCTTCTTATTCAAATGAGGCAAAAGATCATCTTTATAAAGTGGTGCAAAATGTAATTAATATCTGGCTCTTGCTCTTTGCTTAGTCTTTTTTTTTCCCCATTTCATTCTGATTCATTTTTAAGAAGACACTAATTTGAAAAACTGAAAAGAATTCTCTCACAACATGTAGAAATAACTTTCATTCTCTTCTTGACAACACCAGGCAGAGATGTTGACACCCTGAATATGTCATTGGGTATCAAGAGAAATAGGTAGTAGACAAGTTACAGTGAAAATATATTTATTGCTACTTTGTCGTGGCTTGTTCATTGAGCACATGGAAGAGGTTCTGTATCACACCTTTCTATTTAAAAGCAAAACTGTTTACTGATTTAAATGGTGATGATGTGCCTGCCACTGCCTTGCAGATTTCCTACTCAGTGGGAAGACCACCACTTAAAATATTAGCCTTTTTAGTACAGGAAATAGAGGTCTAGTAGCCCTCATTTCTTCTTGCCGAAGAAGAATGAACCACCTGCTTGTGTCAGATCAAAGATGTAGATAGAAAATTTCACTCTCCATCTGTCAGACTGATAAATTTCATACGGAAAGAATAATGTTTTAAAAAACTCTCATGGTGTTTGTCTTTTTTTTTTCAGGTCACACACTTCAGCTTGACAAGTTTCCTTGTGTTTGGTTTTGAATGGAAATATAAGTGCGTAGTCAAATTCAAAATGGTTTATCTGCACACATTAACAATGACTTAAAACATCTTCTTCCCTTAATGATGAGGCACACTGAAGCTTGAAACTTGTATACCTTTATAGTTTACCTCCTGTATACAGCCTTTGAAAATAAAGTCTCACGTTTAGTTATATACACATTCATTGCTAGAGCACTACAAATGGACACAGTGCTAAGAAAGCAGTCTCAAGAGAAGCACCTTCTTCAAAATCAGACTGGACTCAAGTACTCCAGCATATTACCTGCTCAAAGAAAACTAGATCTTGTACTCAATGAGGAAAGAAAAGAACAGGTATAATTAGAGAGCAAGACTAGTAGAGTATCTATCAAAGTAGATACAGACACCAGTACAGAGTTACATATAGTCTGATTGATTGTGAAGCAGCAGCTTGGACTAGAAAGTGAAGGATGGAGACAGCAGAAAGGGGCAACAGGAGGGAAAGCAGGAGAAAAGACATACTAACAGCTAGTCTGACTGAATGAATGAAGAAAACAGAATGTGAGGAAAAAAGGAGTGGCCACAATGGCTTTCTGGAAAGCCAGAAAGAATACCACTTCGGAACTTTGGATGAAAGGATGAAATTCAAAGGTCTCTTTTCCTTACTGGAAAATATCCAACTTAATATTGGCAATTTCGTCCCATGTAAATGATCTCTTTTGAGAGAATAATCATTGCTAGTTATGCATTACAAAATATAATTGTTGAAACATAAAACTTTCAGTCCATTAGAGTTATGTGTGTTTTGTCATGATTTTAAATAGGAAACTGAAACACTAATATGCTGGCTGACTTTGAATTATAATGCCAATTAGACAAAGCAGACAGCTAAACACCATTTCTATAAATGTGACTACAGGAGAGAATGAATTCTCTGCTGGTATTAAAGACAAAATTAAGAGAACTACCAGGCTGACCAAGCTAGCATTTACTATACTCTTTATTGCACAAAGGAAAAATACTTGCAGGTTCTTTAAACCGTGAACAAAATGAGCAAATCCGGGACAAATTAGCCAACTAAATCATTAAAACGAATCATCAACTTGACTCCCATCTGCTTGCATTGCATAGATGGAAATAAAAAGAGCAACTCTGCCATCCATTTTTCTCAGGTTCCAAATAAGTCCAGAGAGTCCTATACTGAGTCAGACAAAAACAAATGCATAGTTTTTATAGATAGTTATTGGTGTGCATTTAGCACTTTGTGGGCCCTGTGAAACGCATTCACAGCAGTACCCATTCAAGTGTTTTAATTACTGTAATATCTGCTGTAGCAGTAGTCATATAGTAGCATTTTGAACTTAACCTACGGGTACAGCCTCAGGAATAGCCCTGATTATCTGGGCTTTGCAGCTTTTGTCAAAAGTCTTGAAAGTTTACACATTTTTCCATAAATGTTTTTTAAAAGTGAAATTAAATGGGCAAATGTGTCAACTCTTCAGAGTATGAAGGCTAAAGAAAAGCTAAGTCATTACAGTAGAGTAAAACAAATGTCATTTTGAGGCAGGACTAATTAACATGGAGATTTTATGCTCAGTACCTGAGTTACTACATGTGTCTAAAAAGATCCCACCTTCTCTTCATTAAATCAGGGATTACCTAACTAGTGCTACTTTACAAGCAATACTCATAAGTTTGATCCCATGCACTACATCCAGAATGCCCTTCAAAATTAGAATATGTTCTTTAACGTGTAAAAATATCTGAGGACTTGCAATACTTATAAAAATTTTTCAAGTTTCTAAAGGTGCAGCCAGCTGGTTGTCTTGCTTTGATCATCTCGATACAGTTGAAGTAGTTTGTTACTGCCCACATCATACTTCTGAGATCTTATCCCTGTCTTCAGGTAAATATCCACGGAAGTGGTCAAACCTTTGCATGCTCAGCTTTTTATGCCATCTACAAGTCATATCTGAAGAAGTATGTGCTAGCAGACAGGAAATATCACTCATGTATAGAATTCATAAACAGATTTTCAAAAAAAGAAAATGCAGGAAAAAGAACAGATTACTCTTCTTTGTTCTAAGACTGATTCTAGGATAAAACTCCTAAGATCTGGAAGCCTAGATAGTAAACAGACTACAGTTTTGACAGCCTTTATCTTTACTCCTTTCTGAGTCTGTCAACTTCCAACAAAACTGAGGAATGCTGCAGTTAGGCCAGTCAGCATGTTTGTAGCAGGAAAATGTATATAATTAATATAATTTAGGCAGAGGAGATTTCAGTACAAAAGAGCAACTATAACCAGTACTCCAGTATTTTTTTTTTTTTTTTTGGGTGGGATATTTTTTGTGTAAAAGACACCATTCCATTGCTACTGATGCCAAGTGCTGTATCTAGCTCTGTAGCTGTCTGGAGAAGTTTCTTTAACCACAACTACTGAAAAACAAGTTTCTTGATGACCTTATCACAAGCTTTCCTGTAAAAGAGAACTTGATGATAACCACAGGGGCCAGAGCTGCAAGGCCCCTGAAAGGCCAGTGTCCAAGATCAGCCAAAGGAGGTGCTGGAAAGCATGGCTGCTTCTCTCTGCTCCCTACAACCCACAAACTAGACTGCCATTCTCCACTCTGGAGTGGGGTATTGGACATGCTTAAAAATTACCCAGGAAGAAATATGTGGTCTTCTAGTTGTATGTGCTCCAGATCAGTTATCTTGTAGAGTGCAGCTGAAATACTGAGGCATAAAAGGAAAAAACAGACAATATAAAAAAGTGTTGCAAGGTCCTAAGTCCTCATATCTCAGAGACTGTTGCAGTGGGAAGTGATCTGAAAAGTCTAAAATCAAAGCAGTAAGGAGGCATAAAAGGGTCTCAAAAAGACAGACCAGTGAACTGGCATAGATTTAGGTGGCATCCAAGGGTTGGTCACATAGCAGTCACAATAAGGGACTATACACTTGGTCAGGAAACAGGCTTCTCAGGAAAAACAGAGAAAGACAAGCTACTTTCTCCTTTAATTTTTGGATTACAAAATCTCATTCAAACTCCTCCTTAAATTATTTTATCACAACAATAAAAAGTCACTTTTTACATAATTTTAATCATTCATAACAAATTCCTCCTGTGGAAGTTATATTTGAGGTGAGAGCAGCAAAAAAAATACAGATACACAGATAAGAAATACTGAAATATTTTTCCCACCCTGAACTAGTTTAATCAATCATTGATATTTTCAACTTAAAAATGTCCTCTATTCATGTAATCTTTGATATTTTTTTCCTATAATAATTACTAGTCTTTTATATACCCTTTAGTTTTACAGTGCTATTTCATCAGCTGTACTTCTGAGATATGCCTATTTTTCAATTAGTATCCCTCTTCTTTTCCTTACTTAATTTTAGAATTTGCTGCAGAGTATAAAACACAGAATGAGTACAGGTCACAACAATGTCCATGAAGAAGAAATAAAATTAAATAGAAACATTTATATATTACATTAAACAAAGATTTCATTCCTTATTCAGCAGTGCTTTGTTCTAACAACAACACTAAAAATGGTAATGTTATCCATGTGATCAATAGAATAGACCCATAAAAGCAGTTATATTAGATATACACCAATAGATATTACAACAATTGTGCACTGAAAATTCTGGGGATCATAAAACATTCACTGGAAACTGCCCAGCTTGCTTGGTCAGGCAATAAAAACAATTTTAGATGAATTTTTCAGTTGCAAGGAAAGGGGACGAAACCCCTTATTTGTGATTTTTATTTAACATTCAATAATATTCCACCATATCCTTAGTAACCAAAAGACAGATATAGAGTACACAGACATAAATATTTGATATTCAAAAGCATCAGCCAAGTTTCAAATACGCATAATTTTTAAGTGAAGCTTTACTGTTTTAGAAAGTTGAAGGAACAGAACACAAAGTTTCTGGCTCTTGTATTTGACAATCCAGTTACTAAGCAGTGTGTCTAGACTTGGGATTCTGTAGATGTCTGGTAATAACTCAGTCATTACATTTTTAAGCACAAACATTCAGCTAGAAGCATCTCATTGCTGAAATCATAACAGCTGCCAAGAAAACAGGTTAAGAAGAGGAAAAGTGGAGCAGGGAACAGGCTATAGCCAGCCTATTCTCTAGGAATAAACTGAAGGCAAGCAATGAAAATGTAGCTACATAGTGATCTTGCTTTGTTCTTCAGATGATCTCTCCTTTATTCCCGAGCACCTGTATAGAGAGATCGTCCTACAGGAGGAAACATATATGTGGTTGAACTGATGGATCTCCTCAAGGCTGCCTCCCTTCAAGCAGCAGAGATGCAAAACCACCAGACCTCTCTGGGCTGATATGTACACTCAACAGTGTTTCTCCTCCAGGGGATGCTTGTCCTGAACAATATCAATAAAAGCCATTCCATGCCAGCCACCCCCAAGGCTTGTTCACTCCCTGGTGCCTTCACAAAGATAACTTTTACCTTTCTATGAAAGAGAGAGTGCATGATTTAATACCTGTCTCTAGGAGTTTCATCTATTAGATCAATTTCCTAAACTCAAACTCCAGGGAAGAATGTTACAACAAGGGATATGAAATCGATGAAAGCATATAAGTTTGTCAGGGCTTTGCTTAATTACGACCATATAGTTTTGCAATTTGCTGAACTAAGCTCTAGCTGATTTACAGTCCACCCCATTTTCTTGCGTATTTTTTACTTTGGTATACATTAATTATACCAAAAGACATTTGGATCAACAAGAAAGTGTCCACTTAATATCTACCTGACTTTTCTTCCTGTAATTCAAAATTTGCCATTGATAAGAACTTGTTTATTTTTGCAGACATTTGTATAATTTATCAATGCAGAAATATTTTTCTTGCATGTCAAGTCAGATATTATCCTGATGGCAAATGATCTACTCTATGCTTAAGCAATCTTCTGAAGCTTTGACATTGCTACTAATGCAAGGCACCAGATCTCACTTAACTATCCTCTGCAGATGTAATTAAGTACTTCCAAATGTTTTGCTTAATTGCATTCCTTAATGTTCTGAGTGATGTTTTGCACTTTTCCTTCAGTTACGAATTGCATTTATAGCTTCCAGTAATCCCATTTATCATTGCAATTTGCTTAGCTTGAAACATGCTACATTAATTAGTTCTTTTCAAGTCTTTTGAAAGAAATGTCAGGAGATCATTAATTCTATATGGGCAATTTATTATTGCTTAAAAGAATTACATATTGCAGTCTGTTTCTTCTTTTTAGAAACTACTTTCAGTATTTCCCTGTATAAAAATTATCTTACATGATCACCTTTCATAAACCCTCCCTAGTGAGTATCATTGTAAATTTTGTGGTTATAAAAGGCTCCCAAGCATTCAGCAACCATTCCAAACAAATAGCATTAGGTTTTTTGTTTTGTTTTTTTTTTCTGTAAACTGTTATTCTAAAATGAGTTCACAAAGCTGTATATATCTTAGGAATAAGTAATTTCCATGATTTATTAGTATGTAACATGATAATGATGCAAAGAAACACAGGGAACCAGTAGTGGAATTGTTCCTTGTACGGATATTAATCTGTAGAAGAGAAGCTTAATTTTTTTTCTTTCCTGAAATAAAACAAGAATACAAACTCGATTCTCCATTCTCTTGGGTTTTGGCATTTTGTCCTGATATAAGAGTTTACCACTTGTTCACGTGCTTGATTTCAAACACATCAGTTCTCACACTGAGCTTAGTGCCTTTAAGCACAGGAGTAAGTCGTAGGAAGATCACAGTGTTATTCACAACATGCTGACTCCCATCCAGGGGAACTTCTGAAGCCATCTGTTCCCCTCCTGAAGAGAAGATGAGAAAGATCAAGTATTCTAAAAACCCTAGAAAAAACTCAACTCCTGAATCTACTGGCATTCATAATGTTATAATTCAAAAGGAGATCTAGTAAATGGTGGAATAATGTGAATATTAAATTTGAAAATCAAGGTGGTAATTAGACAGGAATAGTATTACCTGTCTAAGGAAGATTAACAGTTATGGCTTTCGGCTTACACTGTAAATTTGAAGCGGGAGGAGTTTCAATTGTTTGGGAAATTAGCAGAGCATGAACTCATACTTCCCATAATAGAAAAGGCACATATTCCCTTCTAACATGCTTGTTTAGATGCCTTTGATCATGCTCTGTGACAGTGAATTGACTAGTTTCTGTTTTATCAATCTGCTCCAAAAGGAAACATACTTTTCTGAGGGTTTTTTTCTGTTTGCTTGTTGGTTTTCTGGTTGTTTATTTGTTTTTTCTTTTAATATGAAAAGAAATTAACACAGCTGTAAATGTCAATAAATACATCATTGTTTTACTTGTTTTTGTTAATATAATAACTAAAAGTTGGTTGTTTGCTTACAAGTAAGAGAAAGCTATTAAGCAGAAACTTTTTTAAAAAAAATCATAGACTCTATTATCAATCCCTTTGAATTATTATTTGAAACATAATAACATTACAGTACATGAATTACATTTAAATGAGCCACCAGGGAAAGAACATGTTTCTTTGGAAATATTATGATTCAGTTTAAATACTTTAGATTTCACAGCCTAGAAACAGGACAACTAATCACTTCCCATAAAGCAATAATTTCTTGTGAAAAGAACAATAATATATTATAAAAACAAACAATTCTTGTGAAAAACATACACGTTAAAGGTATCTTTCAAGTTTAGAAGTTATCTAGAAGTTTATAACCCTTTTCAAGTCTAAGTAGGACTGTGGAGTTTATTCGTCTTACGGGACTCATTAATAAGAAAATTGGTATTTACCATCTTTAAGAATCTTGACCTCTTTCTTCACCTGAATAGGCAATGGGACTATATCATACATTTTGTGGATCAGAAGGAGACTTTCTGAGTTAGTCTTCATTTTGCAATACGAGTATCGTCACATTATGACAAAATTTGAAGACAAAACATACGGATTATACCTTTTGGGATATGATGGATTTACTGGATTTCACTTTAGCTGGTATGAAAGAAAACCTAATTTTTTTGAGACATCAGTTATTAAAATATATATATGAACAACAAATTTCACCATGATGTATACATGATTGTTCAGATAACAGCCCAAATTCTGGATTATAATGAAAACTGTCTCCACAAACTTTTTCATATCTCATTTGCTTTATAAAGAACAAAATCCTCTGTAACATTTAACAGGAATTCTTCAGAAGTAAGCCTGGAATGGGATGAAAACTAGGAAAATAGTATGAGAGAGATTCTGACTAGGAAAGAAAATTGGTCTTTGTATAAGAAACAGAGCAAAGGATTAAGGAATTAATCAAATACCAGAGTATGATGAAATAATAATTCAACACAGAGTCCCTGGCCCTACTCCCCAGGCTTTTCTTACTCATAAAAGTAGAAACTTGCTTAGATTAGGACAGACTTATTTAGTTCTTACCTTGCATTTCCTTTTCAGGTTATTACTGTCTGTAACATAGTGCCCTTGTAGGCACCTCTTGTCTTTTTCCTATGAGATACAGAGAGAAGCAGCAGGCTAAGCAACAATAGGATATTCCAATTACTACTCTCTATACACAGTATCTAGCAATAATAGAATATTATTATGCTTTTATTTCTATCTATTTTAAGAATGGATAAGATCAGCATCTCTGCAGAGGGTTTCCAAGCAGATAGGTTTTTTTCAGAGTAGAGTTAAGAACTACATGACCTCCTGGGGGCCCTTTCTAAACCTGAACTTTCATGATTATATCAACCCTTTGAAGACCTATAGATTGTGCCTTGTTCAAAGTGGAATATTCTCTCATCACTTGGACAATGCTTCGGTAATAGCTTAAATTATAGCTACCTTTTTATATTAATACACCCAGCACTCTTCTTGACCTTTAGATACTTTGCCATTATCCTCTCTGGAATGAGAAACAGTTTAACATCCTTCTGCCTCAGCAGTATGCCATTACCATTTGAAATTTTTCATAGAAATAATTAACAGAAATTTAAGGAAAAAAAGTCATCAACATGTATTTTGCTGTGATTTACAGTTACCATTGCAATACTTATGCGTTTTAATGGCAACACAGAAAATTGAGGTAATATAAATCCTTCCAGTCAAGAAAATTGCTGATTACTAGTGTTTCTGGTATATGCAGTTAGTTCAAGATTAAAGGGTTTGCAGTCCTGTTACTGGCTAATCTTGATTCTTTTTTATGCTTAAATCTGTACATGTGGAACTGCAATTGCAACTATCAGTATGTATAAACCACAGCCTCCAGTAAAATTTTTAAACACACACATGCTTCACAAACCATCACCTTCAGCTTCCAGACTACCACTGATCTACATGCTGGAAAAAAGCTACTTCTTTTCATTGACTGAAAAAAAATATACATCCTGATTTGAACAAGTAAGTTCTTTGACTGAAAATAAACACTGTCAGTGCTGTCCTAAATGGTCATAGTATTTTAAGAATTACCAGCAATAGAGTATCTAACTTAAAATGTAGGTATTCTATATGGATCTCGTATAGCACATTTCCTTAAACCGTTTCCCAACACCATAACAAGAAAATATTTCAATTTAGATTTAAAAGAATTAGAAATGCTCAGTGTTCAGAAATGATGATTTTCCATCTAAGTATATCTTAATACTGCAATTTAGCTTGTGGAAAAAATACTGCAGTATTACAAAGAATTCATGCAGAGTAGTGCGTTTTGTATTTTCATTACTATATAACACAGTTCAGTATTTTCACTGGTCTCTTACAACACTGAGCTACAGATTCTGTTTAAATAAATGAGTGCATTAGTGTCTCAAAACACTAGGCATATTTTGACCCAGATACTGCTCTAAGTTCCCTTCTGAAATAACACAGGAACTTTCTTCTCCCATCTATTTACATACTCAGACAAGACAAGGTTGACTGAAAAGATAGGTATTGTAGAAAGATTATATTTTTTTTCTTCAATCTTTCTGGTCTTCAGAATAGTAAATATCAGCTGAGAATGGCTTTTTAAACCTCAGAAATAGCAAGAAGGACGATCCTGAAAGCTACAGGCCTGTTATTCTCACTTCAGTGGCTGGTAAAGTTATGGAGAAGCAGTGTATTCTGGGAGGTATTGAAACACCTGAAAGACAACACAGTCATTGGTCACAGTCTTCATGAGAGGAAAGTCCCGCTTATGAAACCTAATTCCCTTTTATGATGAGGTAACCCACCTGGCTGATCAAGGGAAGCCAGATGATGTCATCTCTGTGGATTTCAGTAAAGCTTTTACTCGTGTCTCTCACAGGATCTGTCTGGACAAAATGTCCAGCAGGGGTTCAGCAGGGCTCCATCTTAGGCCCTGTGCTCTTCAACATCTTCATAAAAGTCTTGGACACAGGACTGGAAGGGATATGCATCAAAGTTGCAGATGATGCAAAACTGGGAGGACTTGTTGAATAACATGAAGGTAGGGAGGCCCTGCAGAGACACCCCGACAAATTAGAGGGCTATGCAGTCACTGACCATATAAAGTTGAACAAGGGAAGAGCCAGATTCTGTACCTAGGATGGGGCAGCCCTGGGTATATGGACAGACTGGAGAATGAGATGCTGGAAAGCAGCCCTGTGGAAAGGGACACCTGAGTGTCCTGATCCATGGCAAGTTGACCATGAGTCAGTAGTGCCCTGGCTGCCAGGAGGGCCAAGTGTCTCCTGGGGGGCATCAGGCACGGCATCGCCAGCTGGGCAAGGGAGGGGATTGTCCCGCTCTGCTCTGCACTGGGGCAGCCTCACCTTGAGTTCTGGGGGCAATTTTGGGCACCACAATTTAAGAAAGACATTAAACTATTGGAGAGTGTCCAAAGGAGGGCAACAAAGATAGTGAAAGGCCTTGAGGGGAAACTGTATGAGGAAGAGCTGAGGTCACTTGGTCTGTTCAGCCTAATAGTAGGAGACTGAGCAGAGACCTCATTGCAGTCTTCAACATCCTCATGAGGGGAAGCGGAGGGGCAGACACTGATCTCATCTCTGTGGTGACCAGGACAGGACTCAAGGGAATGGCCTGAAGCTGTGTCAGGGGAGGTTTGTGTCAGATACTAGGAGAAATATTCTTCACCCAGAGGGTGGCTGGGCACTGGAACAGCCTCCGCAGGGAAGCAGTCATGGCACCAAACCTGACAGAGTTCAAGAAGTGTTTGGACAATACTCTCAGGCACATGGTATGACTCTTGGAGATGGTGCTGTGCAAGGGCTGTAGTTGGACTTGATGATCATTTAGGTCCCTTCCAACTCAGCATATTCTGTGATTCTGTCAAGTTAAGTCTCAGGCACTGTAAGTGCACTGGGCACACCTGAAAGTCACCCTCAGCTTGCAAACCCTTTCAATTTGTCAGTTCCGTTCAAGAAGTCATATTGATTTAAACAATCTTTTATTTCAGCACACCTTTTTTTACATATCTACTATCACAGACAATAATAATTTAGATATTTTATAGCAATTTAACTATAGTGAACTTCTCTCTTCTTAGATATAGGAATTATGATAATACAGATCTGCATAATGTCTAAGATGGAAATTATATCATCAGCACTTCTCTCAGCTTTCTAGCAAAGTGACAAGAAATATTGAACAATCTACAAATTTCAGCACTGTGCTTTTGAACTTACACTAAGGGAGGATAGAAAGATAGCATATAGATAATACATAAACTGTGTGTATGTATGCAAACAAATCTTTCTTGTTTAGGAACATGAGGGTAGTATAGGATTTTTGGGGTCTACTTAATGTGTCAGGGACTGATACACTTTGTTTAGGAGATGCTTTGTTAGTTTGATGATAAGTGATGCTGTCTAGATGTGTGGAAAATTAATGCATTAGTATATCAGTAATCTTTTCAGATCAGAGTAATATACTTACTATTAATGGCCATTAAATACTCATAAATATCTTAAAATAATAGTCCATTAAGTGTAAGCTCTTTGGGGAAAACTGCCTCTTTGTCTTTACACACCACCTCTCAGAAAGAGGAACTTGTTCTTTGTTTGCCACTTTAGGAACTGGTGATATATGATTATTAAAATGACAGATTTTTCAAAATGGAATCAGCAGTAAGTAATAATAAAATGTGGAGGGGTTTAGCAAGACTAATGACATTGCAAGTCTGGTGACATTGTTATCTATTTAATCAATGATACAATATAAGCCATTAGTTATTCATCTGCAAATAGGGAAATCAGGCTACACTTATGAACAGGAGAACTGATTGTTTCTTGGAAATTTGTAATGCAGAAAAGAACCTGGGGGCTATAGCAGACAAGCCACTGAACACAGAGTCAAGTGTAGTACTGTGGGAAACAAGGTTAATGACATACAACCAAGTCAGTGGGTAAGACTAAAACCGTATGTGGAACCAGCACTCAAATTGTTAATAGGTTCCACACTACAGAGAAACGGTTCGAAAGACAAAAAGTAGGCTAAAGTGAGTTACTTAAGGACCTCTCTCTATATGGCAGGAAAATACTTCTAACTTTAAAGATGACTAGGAAATTACGTTTCACAGGGGACTCTTGGGTACAGAAGTGCTCCGAACTCTGTTAAGGAAGCAGCTAGAACCCTCAAAAAGAGAAATTAAAACAAAACAAAACCTTATATACACTTTATAAAAATACATGTGATTAACTATTATAAAACAATAGCAAAGGAAAATTAAGACGTGAGATCATGATGGATATGTTCTAGCATAAATACAAGTGATCTTCATATCAGACACAATATACTAGATTCAGCTTGTGACCACCACGTAAATCTCAATTATTTCTTATTTATTCAGACTGTCATACTAGATTAATGGTTTCTAATTAGTATTAGTATTAGTAAAGTATACTTATACCTTGGTTAATGTCAGGAAGGGATGCACTGTGACCACATTTAAGGAAGTAATAAAGCTATTAGATAGAGCCCAAAGGAGGGCTGCGAAGATGGTGAGGGGTCTGAAGGGGAAGCTGTGTGAGGAATGACTGAGGATACTTGGACTCCTCATCCCAGAGAACACTGAGGGGAGACCTCATCTCAGTCTTCAATTTCCTTGTGAGGGGAAGAGGAGGGACAGGCACTGACCTCTCTGCTGACCAGTAATAAGACCCCAGGGAATAGCCTGAAGTTATGTCAGGGGAGGTTTTGGATATTAGAAAAAGGTTCTTCACTCAGAGAGTGGTAAGGCACTAGAACACGCTCCCCAGGCAAATGGTCACAGCACCAGCCTGAAAAGACTCAAGAACATTTAGACAGATTAAGACAGCATTTTTGCCTAAAATTTAATTTTAACTTCAAGTATACTCTTACATAAATTAAGTGATAATGATTGAGAATTTCTGATCTTCCTTGTGATTATTTAGTCACAACAGAAGACTTGATGACCTCTTGAGAGGTAAATACTTATAAGTAGTAAAAAGGACATATTGATGCCCAGGGGTGGCTCTTGTCCAGTTCCACAGATGATAAATCTGGAGTATACATTCCATAACTGGACATAATTTCTTGTGATCAACATGCATTTAAGTAGTTTCACCATGGCAATCTTACAGAAAGCTCCCTCTAGTCAGCAATTGGGTAGACAGAATCATAGGTGTCATCTTTAGCAAATGTTAAACAAAAGGCCAGAGCCTTTGCAGTGCTGTTGGATCATGAACTTGTACAACAGAAGTCCTGGAGTTGATGGCTGGCTTCCATGGTTTAGGAATGGTATTCCCCAATCTGTGTTCACCCTGAAACACTCCAAACCACATTCTGCTTGGTCCTCCCCTCCCCTCTCCCCTGCAGTGGGCTGGAAAGGAAAACTGGAGGCAAAATACGTAAGGACCACAGGTTGAGATACGAACAATTTATGGAAAACAATGGTGAAATAAGACAGTGGACAGTAACAGCAGTGATACTAATGACAGAGTGTACAGGAAAAGAGGCGTACGTTCACACGACTGCTCACACCCGACAGTACCTGACTACTCCCTTCGCCACACCACACCAACCAGAAGGGAGCCTTTCCCCTTCCCCAGAAAATGATGTGGGGTGGTACAGAATAACCTCTGGGTCCTGCCATGCCCAGTCTTGGCTACTACAAAAATTAACGCTGTCGTGGCTGGAACCAGGACCCTGATGAAACTAAATAGACAATAACAACAAAAAAATCCCACTTTGCTCATTTAGTTGTTTTGTTATGCATGCCATGCATGAGTTCACAAATTAACCTCTTTCCTTGTAAATTCATCTTTGAAAAAATAAGTGAAGAAAAATGTGTATTGCTGTGAAAATCCATTCAGAAATAGAATCAAGGAAGAAAAAAAGAAGACTTCTTTATTTGGAGATCAGTGATCAATTCCCAGCAGCAAAACATATAGATGGGACACAACCTTTATTTATGGTGCAAAACGAAATCAATCTAGTACTGGACAATAATCTGTTGTGTCCAAAAAAAGTTTTATAAGACTTTCAAAATTACAGTTAGATTAAAATTAGCCCTAAGTCTCAAAAAATATTTTGCTTCACAGAAATATAATAACATTTGCATAATATATTTTATCATACTATTTCACACTGTATTATTTTAAAATATTTCAAGATAAAGCTTAGAGAAATTCAATTTCCACAACATTTCACATCTTGCTTTGCAACATCTACAGATTCTTTAGCACTGTAGAATAAAGATCTCCTTTTTAAAGAGTTTTTCTGAAAATACACTCCTATACTGTGTCATCTTTTCTTTTTTAATGTTGTAGGCACACCACAGAAAGTTAGGGACTGCTAGGAATTAATGCTGTAGTATTTAAAAAACACGTCAGTTATAACAGCTCAGCTGATGCATTCACACCTTAAAAACAGCAATTAATAATTTTTTTTCCAATATCTAAAGATTAAGCAGCTTCCGAAATCTGTGTATCGTTTTCAAAATTTTAATCTTTGATACCTGAAAAGACAATGTGGAGCAGAAGGAAGAAAGTTGTTTTCACAGTTTTTCAACAAGGAGGGTGTCCTGTTTTGAGACAAACTGGAGGAAAATTTGTCCCCAAGACAGAGGGGTTCTTTCAGAAACTAGTGCAGTGGATAACACATGAAACTACATAGAATCATTTACATTAGAAAAGACCCTTGAGATTATTGAGTTCAAATTTTAATCCAGCACTTCCAAATGCACCATTAAACCATGTCTATAGGTGCCACAAGTGCACGTCTTTTAAATACCTCCAGGGACAGTCACTCAACCACTTTCCTGGGCAGCCTGCATTGCATTTCCAGCAGACATCTGGACTTTGAAGACCGCCATGAGAACAAAGACTTCATCTGCCTGTTCATCCTCATTGGGTGGTCTATAACAGACTCCCACCATTTTCAGGCACATCCATGGTTTCTAACACATCAATCAAACTTGTGTCTTTGCTGCCACATGAATCTCCTTCCCCTACCTCCACTGAGATGACAAAGACACCTGAGACCAAAGGACCTGGCTAGAAAATCATACTCAAACACTGGCATGCCCACACCTATCACTAGAGACCTTGGGGTTTTTTCCCTTTCTCTCTTCAAATCTAGTTTAAAGTTTTCCAATGAGCCCTGCTAACTCCTGCAGAAAGTTCCTTTTTTCTCCCATCTGTCAGCAACAGGTCAGGTGCTGTGTAGAATGATCCACAACCAAAAAACCCAAAATTCTGCTGGTGGACACCAGGCTTAGAGACAGGTATTGGTCTGCTGGTTTGTCCTGTTTATTCTCTCATCGTTCCCTGCAACTGGAAGGATAGATGAGGACACACACCCACAAATACCATATCCCCTGGTTATTACTCACAGAGACTTTTGTAGCTATTTTGAGAGTCACTAAGGTGGATCATTACTGTGATACTGTCTCAAGATCTGATGTACAACTTACAAGAATAACATGAGCAAACTTAAAAGACGGCACGTGTTTGGGGTGGATACAAAAAAATTGAAACGATGATTCATATCTGAAAATCTGCATCTGAAACATATCATGTTTGAATCTGGATATGAAAACAACTGGAAAAGGGGTGTTAATAAGTACAGAGCCTACAAGCATGTAAGCAAGTAAACTGCAAGATTTAATGGCTAAGCCCAGGCACATCCAGATCAGAAGCAAGACTGCCCTTTTAAATTAAATAATTAATTTTTTATTTCTGAGCAGTCTCTAGGATTTCCTCCTAAAAGGCCTAAGAAAAGTGAATATATTATGCCTTTTAAAACACTTCCTAGGAGATCTAACCAGAAGTTGCAGGTTAGACATAGGAATATCTGGGTGAGAGACCACAATACTGGACTGTATGATCTAAGAGGTCCTTCTGACCCTGAGCATAATGAGTTTGTAAAAAGTGTGCATTTAGCTTCAACAAACAGTAATAGCCAAAATACTTTTGTCAAAAGCACACTAAAATAAAATTAGGCTGTAGATTTCTGCCATGAAAGAATTCATTTCAATTGAGCATGCTCAATAAGTGATTACATTCTAACAGGTGCTCCTATAATTAACAGCACATTCTGAATGAAAGGTGAAATAATTTGGAGCAGTATTACCTTGCATTGCAATTTTCACACATCTTAGGCAACTAAAATAACCATTTTGGTTAAAATTGCACAATGTTCTTATTTTAATTTACTTGTAAGTGTACTCATGGGACTGTTCTCTTTATCCAGCTCATGCATTGACTTTTGACTGTATTGCTGAGTTTTACACGTTGCTTCCCTTTTAATAAGCTGTTCCTGAACTTGATGGGGGAAGGCAAATGAGGAAAGAAAGCATATTACACTTGAATATGATACATGATATTTCAATCTTCACTGCATACTAAATGCTTTTAAACTATATAAGGTTTAGATATTGTTTGGTTTTTTGTTGTTTTGTTTTTTTTTTTAATTCTAGTGTTATTACTCTGCTCTTTATAAGTTTATTTTACTAAAGTAAGAGGGAAGTGGTGTAAAGGTGTTTATAAATGCACCTAGGTACAAAGACTATTGGGAATCCATTAAAATCTATCTGTATTTGAGTATATCTCATCAGCACTTACGGGAAGAAGCGAAAAGGCAACAAGAGGAGTAAAACCAGTTTCCTCTTGCTGCTTCACAGGGATTTGATGAACTTGACTTTTCCCAAGAACAGGACAAAGACATCAAATAGGTGTATTAGAATACAAATACTCAAGGGACTCAAAGGAGTAAAACACACTTGAACTCAAAAGAAAAGATACTACTTGTCATTAGTTAACCACAGGACTAGCTCCATACATTTAAAAAAAAATCTCTTTTCAGAAAAGTCTGAAAGGCAAAAAGGTGAAGTAGATAGAAGTGCAAGAGCTTGAGAAGTCTTCATGTCCTAAAAGTGGTCAAACATGATATTCTTTCTCAGCAGAAATACAGCTATAGTTATTCTATTATTTCATTTCTTCTTCTCTCCCAGCCCCAAAATGGTGACTGAATTTCAAACCTTTGTAAAGTCTGTATTTCAATTCATATACCCAGACATAAACCATAACATAAATGCTGACAAAAACCAAACCTGGACTGCCTTTTTGATACTAAGACTTTTGGAACCAGTATTAGTCATAGGATGTAAGTGTTCACATCACAACATTTCTAGTACTGGGAAAGGGGCAACATTGTGGAGCTACAGATTAAAGGGAAGCCTAGAGATACAAAGCCAGAGACAGCACTTGAATTCTGCTCTGATACAGGTAACTTGGGGACTCATGCAGCAGCTTAAATTAAAAAAAAACACGGAAGATTGTGAAGGGTCTTGCAAGGGAAAGCTTTACTGGTATTAAAAGAAAAAAGAATCTAGTTATCTTTAATAATGTATAATGAAACGTGATATTTGTACAAAATTTATCTTGCTACTGAGCTTCAAATCTGTGAGAGACGAATAAGCTCCAAATGTGTTAAGAGCAAGTTTCTGTGTTAGGACTAAATCTAATGAAAAATTCATTTTAATACTTTTGTCTACATTAAAGGAACTTTCTCAGTCTACAATCAGGTCTAAAATCGCAGTAATACCTTTTCTTCCTACCACCATTTTGATACCAAACATTATTCTATGTAGCAACTCCAGGTTTGCATACAGATGTCCAGGAAGGATGGTGCAATGCAGTCTCTTCTTTTTCGTCTACTGCTTTGAAAACTGGGATTAATATATTCTGATATCCCATCTCTCTAAAGTCATCATAAGCAATAGAATTTGACACATATCCTGGACTCCAAAACAAATTAGATTTTTTCATTTTTCCAACCTTTCAGAGATACACCTTACGAAATGGGCAAAGGGAATCCCTTACAGTATATAAACAGGCCCAGGTATGACAGCATTAACAGCTAAACATTGAGGAATCAAATCTTTGCTCTGATTTTAATTCAAGGTTAGTCTTTTTACTTCAGTTGATTCATTCCAGTGTGACTAAGACAGAGTATGTCCCAAAGAAAATCTTATCAGGTTTGATAGTCATAACTATTAAACCACCCTTCTAATCCACATTTAGTAAATATGCTTTATGATTCCTTTCTTGCTTCCATTGGTTCTTTGAATTCAATAGTAAGTTGCCCAGCAACTGTCAATAATGTCTTTCTTCTAGATTTTTTAGAGTGCTAGTTTATGGTAAAGTTTATGAACAATTGCCAATTATATTGAGTAATAAGTGATTTATTTTGCTGAGATAATGATTACAGACTGCAATTGCTATTACAGGTAGTGAAATAACAGTGTCCCTAAGCATTTAATGACAGTTTTCAGTATATTTCACTAGACTCAACTGCAAATGAATGTTCTTAGGCCCTTACAGTTATTATTTTTTTGATAATAGCAAATACATTTCATGTCAAAGAATGGTCATGGTAACATGCATATGATAATGTCTAAATTCAATGTGCAATGACCAGGTTGATTTTCAAGCTGGTAATGGCCTCCCTCTGCAGTGCCAGACCAGACAAAAGTGGGACAGAGGGTGAGAGGGAGAGAGGGAGGAAGGGAGAGAGGAAGAAAGGAGGAGAAGGGGGAAGGGACAGGCTGTGGACTCAGCTCTCAACTCTTGTTACTGCCTCCTAACAAGAGCAGAACTAACTGGGTGAGCTTCCTTCTCTGTGCACTTTTGGTCTAAAAACAAGTACATCACCCTAAATCAAAGACAGATTATTTTGCCTAATTTTAAACTGAAACAGCAGAGGAGCAGCCTCCATCTGCAGGCAACATTAGTGTTAGTTGGTACAGGATTACAAGCAGCACCATCCCTCAGCTCAGGCAGGAGATAGCTTTTGCAGCCCCTTTTATCTGTGTTGCTGGAAGTCCTGTGAGAGTCAGGGACATAATGGAGAAGTCACAGTGATGTGGGCCTTTAAGCATGTTACCTGAGCAAAAGAACAATGATTCCTCACACCAGCACAGGCTCCAGACACAACCTGACCTTTCCATACAGTCATCTCTATACAATTTATTTGTAAGGAAACTGCTGTGTCCCACCAGTTTGATTTCTGCTCTGATATATAATCTGGAACAAGAGCAGTAAAAAACCCAAAAACCTAAAATACAACACTATTTGCTTGAGTTTATGATGTCTTTCTTTCTCTGATATTTAGTTGACCACAAGCAAGAAACAGCATGTGAATAAATTTTATCGCAATGGGATGCATACTGAATATGTTACCAGAGCTATTAGGCTAAATTATAGAACTGGAAAATGCAGAAATACTGTATGGCAAGCTACCCTTCCTCAGGCAACCTCCTACAGCCAAAGCTTGTTAGTTCTTGTTGATTGGCTTTGGAAAGATACTTCTTTCCAGCCTTTTCCTTTCTTTTGTCTTTAACTATAACCAAGCTGCTAAGACCAAACTACTAATATCACATTATTAATGCAGTAATACACTGACTTTCTCCAGTTAAGATCTGATTTTGAATTGTTCAAAAAGAATATTATTACAGAATTTTTAAATTCAGTTAGCAGCTGAAGATACCAAAATGGATTTAGAAGGAAACAGAAGTTTTCAGCACATTTTAAACACTTTCTCAGCCTACATGAAAGGAAAAGAAAGACCAGAAGGAAAGTGACAGCAAAACTGAATATACACAACTCATCAAAACCCAGAACATAAGACCAAAGTTTAGGTGATTAAATGCTAATGAGACAATTAAAATAATTTTAGATAAAAACAACAGATTGCATTACTGGGAGCAGCTAAGAAGATTTTGGTTCATCAGCAGTTCCAGAGCTACAACTGGAAAACAAGAAAAACCCAGAGGCAGTAATAGCTAGGATAGAAACCACCATCCTTCTGCAACAAATCTGAGAAGTAGGACAAAAAAGGGCAGGAAATGCTCTGTTCTGCTTTTTTTTTTTTT
>VZTD01003911.1:120113-384498 GCA_013397725.1 Rhagologus leucostigma
TTTTTTTTTTTTTGTTCCAGTGTTAGTACTTTTAAACCCTGGAGCCAGCAGCTACTTCCCAGTGAAACTCTTGCACCTCACAAGACCATCACAAAGCTGGCCTTGTTCCCCACGTATTAAGCTAGAGGATGGGCTTGGGGAGAGAGGCACGCTGAAGGGCAGGAAAAGATCTGGCAAAGACGGTGCAAGTTGATGTTTACAATATTCCTTTCTACAGAGTTTTAGATGCCATAATAAGGGATAAGATTTGAGAAAACTGCAGAGGTTTTTGGACCATGAACAATCAGAGGCTTATTGAATTTTGTATCGGAATGCTTAAATTCAACTCTAAATCCTCTTCAGTACCTTTTCCAGTTCTCATCTATCTTATTTTGTCTTCCCAGGCACTTACTGAGGATGAGAGCAAATGGTGCATGCATGTCTAATGAGCCTAGTGAGTTTCCTGAAGCAAAGAAAGGATCTTGGAGGCAGGAATGCAGAGAAACACGGGAAAAGTCTGAATACTAAATAATTAAGAAATGGGATAGGAAAGGCAAGGTAGATTATAAAAAGAAGAGAAATTCCTACAGACCTCTTAATCCTACAGTGGTGTGTATCTGCAGCAAATATCAGCAGCACCATAAAAACCCTTAGATATAAATTTGTATTTATTACAGTAAAGTAAACCTGATGTCACTCCTGCTATATTTATCACTTCTATTTCCACCCTTTGTTTTTCTGCCAGTATCACAAGATAGTTCTTTTTTTCTGACTTTGTTATATTTATAGATTGTTATATCATTGAGGTTTTCATACCTATCTTGTCGTAAAAAAACTTCTGAGTCACCCTTCCTGGAGAGGGGTGGTGCTTCATGACATGGCAGTGCTGGGTTTATGGTTCAACTTGATCATCTTGGCGGTCTTTCTCGAATGAAATGATTTTATAATTCTATGATTTTCTGTCAGTACAAAAGTCGTGGATCAGTCAGAATGATTTCTACTCAAAATATGACAGGCTTCCCCTCATAACAGTAATCTGGGATTAGCTCAGTTGGTGAGAGCCTGATGTTAATAATGTAATGGATTTGAACCCTATATGGGCCATTCATTTAAGAGCTGGACTCGATGTTCCTTCTGGGCCCCTTTGAACTCAGACTATTCTGTGATTCTGTAAATATCATGAAGCTGTATTTGTGAAGAAATTATTTTCAACCTTTTTCAGTTTATGGACCTCTAAACATTTTCGAACACAACTGTGGAATTTAATTTTGCAAATTTAATGCCAATACAACTTTGAACATGTCCTACAGATTTCCATGTACCACAGACAAAAGATTGAAAAACTCAGACTTACACCCTAGCAAAGCAGATCCAGAAATTTGACCACCAAAGGGCGTTTCCACTAATTATGGTACAAGATTTCCATTGCTGCAGAAGTTACTGCCACTTCCACATCCAGTCCAGAATATGTTTTTTCAGGTATCTCTTTCACAGAAGTGCTAAAGGCAGTGAAAATAAATGTTAAAAAGAAGGAAGCGTTTTAACCTCCCAATAAAGCAGTCGCTACTTACATACAATTTTGCCACCATAATTACTTGCCATAACTGAATTGTGCTAATCGTGGAATGGTTTGGATTGAAAGGAACCTTAAGGATCCTCTAGTCCTAAAGATCCTCTAATCCCCCTGCCATTGACAGGGACACCTTCCACTACACCAGGCTGCTCAAAGTCCCATCCAACCTGACCTTGAACATTTCCAGGGATGGGGCACTCACAACTTCTCTGGCTAGCAACCTGTTCCAGAGCCTCCTGACCCTGACAGTAAGGAATTTCTTCCTAATATCTAAACCCACCCTCTTTTAGTTTGAAACCACTCCGCCTGTTCCTATCACTACAAACCCTTCTTAAAAGTCCCTCTCCAGCCCTCTTGTGGGCCCCCTTCAGGTACTGGAAGGTACTATAAGGTCTCCCTAGAGTCTTCTCTTTTCCAGGTTGCACACCACCAACCTTCTCAGTCTGTCTTCACAAAATCTGGCATAATTTGCAAAAAAGATTAGATGTTTGCTGTTCTTTTTATTAAAAGCAAATTCTTTGACGTGAAGGACTGCTGAAAAGATCACCAGATGGTGCTTTGTACAACCAGGCTGGATTTGGTTAATAGATAAAAACGGCTAGCAGCTTACAGTGAGGTTCTTAAATTTGTACTTTCTCTTATTGGCAGAGCATATCAGTGTCACCTCAGCTGACTGGACAGCCACTTAGAATACTTGTCTGTCATGTTAGCATGCACAGTGTCTGTGCCTGAAGTATAAACAGCTCTTTAAAAATTCAAGGAAGGAGAAGCTAAGAAAAACAACGAGCAGGAATATTTTTGACAGAAATTAACAGACGAACACAGACTAGAAAGGTTCCTGCTGTGCCCCAAAGGCCAGCTCACTTAACCTTTGCAGTGCTTGGGCTTTTACCTTTAGGGAAGCCTAGAAGAACGTAGAAGGTAGCTGTACCAAGAAACCCCACTGTGTCCAAGAAGAGAATTATTCATGCTGCATCCTGTAGGGCTTCAGACATATGGCATGACCTTCTCAACAGAATTACAAAGCAATAGCTGAGAATTCAACAAATAACTTACCAAACTTCCTATAGAAATTGTGCCTTTGAACATGTAGGGATAGAGCAATATTAGGATGAAGAAATTCTAAAGTATAATCTACACACTTAAAAACACAGTCTGTGTGCATTCAGCATCATGCCTGCTTTTTTTGATGACAGAAGTTATTTTTTGCCTTTTAGCTCAGAAGAACCAAACCAGACGGAACTTTATTCCTTCATTCAATTCAATTTAAAAGTCAATTAAGTTCAAAGCAACAGGTTCAAGATTCCCCCATGGAAATCATTTTAAGGCAGGGATGTCAGTGTTGAGTGAATTTGTAGCACAGGAGAGATCAACAACTGAATGAGGTGACAACCTGTGAATGCAACACAAAAAAAAAAATGAAAGATGAAACTAAAGCTGGTGGGTACTTGGTGGAATGGAAAGACAGGTCTTCAGGAAGCTGTATGTAGACAGGCCCTCATGCTAAGGCACATGAGTTTCACTGGAGCTGAAAGCATTCCCTTATGTTAACTACTGTCACACTGAGAAACTGTGTACACACAGATAAGCAAGCAAAGGAGGACTGGATGTGGCAGCTCAAGAAATGTGAAAGCTACCATTAGTGTCTCTGCTACGCAGTGGTGCAAACATAATTAAAGCTTAGGTAGTCATACTGATCACAGGCCTGTCATACATTTCTCCCTTAACTTTTGATTTTGTTGGCCAGTTTTATCTATGTTTGTATTGGTTTTGCATTGCCTCAGTTTTGGGAGAGGAGGAAGGTTACAGGAGTGGCTCCTGTGAGAAGCTTCTAGAAGCTTCTTCCATGTCCAGCAGAGCCAATCCCTGCGGGCTCCAAAGATGGATGTGCCACTGGCCGAGGCTGGGACAATTAGAAAGGGTGGTACCGCCTCTGTGATAACATATTTAAGAAGAGAAATAAACAAAAAGTTGTGCATTTGTAATTCCAGCCAGAGAAGAGAGGAGTGAGAACACGTGAGAAGAACAGCCCTGAAGACACCAAGGTCAGTGGAGAAGGAGGAGGAGAAGGTTATCCACACACCAGAGCTGAGATTTCTCTGCAGCCTGTGGTACAGACCATGGTGAAGCAGCTGTGACCCTGCAGCCCATGGAGATCCATAGGGATGCAGAGATGCACCTGCAGCCCACAGAGAGCTGTTGCTCGTAAGGTGGACTCACACTGGAGAAGTTTATGGAGAATTGTCTCCCGTGGGAGGGACCCCACAGTGCAGCAGGGGAATGACTCCTTCTCCCTGAGCAGCGGGAGAAGCTTTGGGTGATGAATTGACCAAAACCCCTGTCTCCCTGTCTCCCTGCACTACTGGGGAAGGAGGTATAGAGCTGGGAAAGAGGGAGGGGTGAAGGGAAGGTGTTTTTAAGGGCTTATTTTATTTCTCATTATCCTCCTCTGATTTGGTTAGTAAAAAATTGACTTCCTATCTCTAAGTTGAATCTGTTTTGCCCATGATAGCATTTGATGAGCAGTCTCTCCTGGTCCTTATCTCAACCCATGAAACCTTCGTTATATGTTCTCTCCTCTATCCACCTGCAGAGGGGAGCGAGTGAGTGGCTTTGGTGGGTGCCTGGCATTTGGCCCAGGTCAACCCACAACAATGTTTGATACCAGGACAGACCTTTAAAAATCTTTGTTAACATCAGGGGAAAAAAAAAAGAAACCAAAACCAGGTAGTTTAGCAGATGTCCCAAAGGTAAAACAAGTAGTAGCCTAAGCCCAACAAAAATTATCTGACAATATAGAGTCTTCATGCAAGATAAAAAGACTGGCTTTTTAAGTCCTTCCAGTTGTAAACTATTTGCATACTAAATTAATATGAAAAAAAATATCTCCCATTTAATATGTAAAAATATGCAGATACCTACACCACCATATCTTAAAAAATTAGCCATAATAAAATGTTTGAAAACATAGTTTTCTTACAACTACTGATACTGTGCTATTTTGCACTTTACTTCAATGAGTAGCTGTGATCAATATATCCTAAAAACCCCACATGTAATATACATCTAACTAAAGAAATAAAACAGACGTTTTCAGATGGTAAACACGTTCAGATTTATAGGTACTATGTTGCATTTTTGCTCATATACGTCACATGTCTTTACATCTCTCATTAATTATAAGCTTGTTGTAAAAGGACAAAAACATTACATGGCATGAAAATAAACTTCACAGCCAATGTTTAATTGCATCATAAAACCAAACATGTAAAAAAGTTGAAGAATTTTCGTAATAAATCTTAAGAGTTATAGTTCTGAATCTTATTTTAATTAACATAATTACATCTAGTAGCTCCTTTTAGAAATACTATACTTCAGCTGAAAAAGGAGCTTAATCTTAAGTTTAGAAATACTGCAGACAGTACTGCATCTGCACTAAAGCCAAATGACAGCAAAAATGCACCCCAGTTCAGAAGTATCATTGGCTTGTGTTCCTGGCCAAATTCCAGTTTAGAGTTTATGCTCTTTTTATGTGTCTTTCAATATACAAAAAAATCTTAAAGGCGTGTCACGTCACTCATATTTATACCTGATGAACATACGCCTGCTCTCTGCGCAGGCATAAAATGCATCTGCAGTGTGGGTTTTTTCCCCCTGTTTACCTAGAACAGATATTTGGTAGATTGAAATAATCTGGCAACACATAACCCACAAGCATATACATGCACTTGACTTTATACTGTACTTCATATTTTCCTTACTAGGAACAACAACTAAATGAACTGTTCTCCCTGCTCCATAACTTTTCCTTTTCTGAGCCTTGTGCCATGGCACACTTTGTACCACCACTGCAACATCTCTTCTTGTGCTAGGCTGGCTTCCCATTCTGCAGGTTCAGGAAGTCCCTGACAAGCTGTTGCACCATGCCAGTGCATGGAAACATGCCTTCTTCCTAAAGAAGCCTCTGGCTGTGGGTAACACCCCATCATATAATCCGCCATACAGTTATGTTCCCATCAGGTGGAGTACGTTGTGGAAGAGCATGTAATTTACATTTTTCCATAAAATATATTCTGTTTAAATGAGATAACATCAAAAATTCAGTGTGGAGGAAGAAGAGGTGACACTCTAGAGATCATGTGATGTTCCCTAAAGATCAGAGATTATGAAGTGATGAATAATTCATGTTCACGGTTTTTGCTCAAATCAAATGCAAGTTTCTCATCTGCTGCACAGAACTGGGTTGTCAGTGCTCTATTAGGTCTCCATTATGGACTGCTGTCCTTGATGAACTAATCAAAACACTGGAAAATGACTCTAGTGGTCCCTGATTATCAAATGATACTAAAATAAATTCATAGATGAATGGACAAAAGTCAATAAAAATGTTTTCATCAAAATGCTGCTTGTTTCACCACAATCAAATAATCTGACTCTACTTACAGCATGAAGAACATTTTTTGAAAACACATGCTTAAAACTGATCATGTGAAAATAAATTCAAGAGCCCCACACATGGACTATGTTGTAAGTAATCACCAGATTAAAAAGCTTCAACAGTTAATAATCACAGACTTTGCAGAGTCTTGGTGACTTTAGCTTTCCATGCTGCCTAAGCTATTACCTTCATTTTTATATTGTATTATTTAATTCTATTTTTCAGAATGGAGAGTCTTATCTACATTTAAATAATAGATTAAAGAAAAGAAAAAAAATATCAGTTTGGCCATGATAATATAATGAATACATTTTATGGCTGTATTACAATGCAGAGGTCATGACTTTGATCCCTCACAACACAGCCGTACTTTCTAATGCAATGGATAATAGCAAATGCATGTTCAATACCACCATCTTGAGAAAGATTCAAACCTAGAAAGTTTTGTCTTCCATTATTGTCATGAGTGATGCAAAGTTTGTGGTTCATTTGCTTAAACAGTGTGAATTTAAGATGCTGAATTACTTTTAAGTCTCATGATTGTTTACGCATCAGGACAGCCACCTTTGTTTTGCAGGAAAACAGACATACCATAAAATTAACTATGTCATGTCAGGCAGGGCACTTCTGCCATATCACTTTCTTCGTGTCCTTCAGTTTTGCATTTCCTTTCTTTACACAACATCAAAAACCTAAAATTCCCAAGTCACCAGTGCAGTGGTACATCTAGAAGACGGTGGAATGAAGAGTTTGCTATCCACATGCTTGGTTCCTTCTCAGCTATACAGATTTCACATTGAATAGTCTATGAGCACTTATTAAGCAGCTATGGCAGAGTGTTCATGGTTACTCAAGTGCATGCCCCTGGACGAGGGATACCATGAAACTGCTCCATGCAATAATTAACCCATGTAAAAATAATCAGTGCAGAGTTAACTAAAGTGCATATTTTCTGTACGCATTCAGTCATAATTATGCATAATAGTGCATTTTCTTGTCCACTTGAAATGTTATATGCACTTGTTTGGGAACTATATCTCTATTGAGATAAGCATGTGGGACCATATTGTACAGTGGCTTCTCCAAGTGCACATTCTGGATTTGGCTGCTATCAGTAACCAATGAACCTGTGTAGCAAAACCCTCTAAGAGTACAGGAGGACTTTGAGCTGGGGACAGGAACGCTGCACACTGTGCCATGGTCCACATGGAACAGTTTGTCCGATGCTGCAGCAGGGGTTCCTAGCATTAGATGAGATATAAGACTGCTATCACTTTTTCTATAGTTTCCATCATTTACTCTGTCATTCAGTTTACCAGTTTAGAGTGATAATGTGTTTCTTACTGAGATCCTAAAAAAGCTGACACCTGCTCAGTACAAAATAATTAGAGGTAAGTGTTAAATAAAACAAGTATTGAATGAAAACAGATACAAGTATAGGAAGGTCATGATCAGATGTGAAAACAACATGCTTTTTCTTTTGTTTTGTGACTTGCAGTCTTTATTTCAAAAATTCACATAAGCAACAGGAAGTTATATTTCATATTTGGGCTCCTGAATGCGTAATAAGGTTATTTTTTGGGTTCTACCCTAGAGTAATGTATATTAATGTATATTTAATTGTTGTTGTTTTTCAATTGTGGAACTTCAAATAGATACCAAATATTGAATTCTTATACATAACTCACCTGACACTGAACTAGTAGGAGGCCCCAGTCAGAAGTTTCTACACAAATTGAATGAGCGTCTCCAAAGATTTGCATCCAGCTTTGAAAAACATACCTGGATTGTTCTGAATTTCACTTTTACTATCTTTGATTGCATCAGGCTTTTGTTTAACCAGAATATACCTTTAGAAGTTTAAAAAGGAAAAGGCCAAACAAAGCCAGAAACCATAGTTAGAAAGTTCACACAAAATACTGGGCTAATTTTTAATTAGTTTTTTTTCATGCCTTGTACACCACTACCAGAAAGGATTTCACAGGCATCGACTGGAATAGAAATGAGTCAACCATAAACCTCTACTTTGGTATGTCAAACATTTTATCTGTCATCTGAACTTTGAACCTCATTTACCCTTACTCACACTTCTATATGCTGCAATTTACTTTAAAACACACTATTTAAAATATACTGCAAACTTTCCAGCATTTCTGTGCTTTATAAATAAAACCCTTTATGCTAATAGCAAAAAGAAGTCTAATATATTTTATTTGCCCATTAATGACTGATTTTTTGGTCAAATAAGCTATATTCTGCTTCCACTTCAGTGAATCTACTTTTTTCTTGATTAGGAAGATGTGTCAGATGTTTTCAAAGACTTAAAAGAACATTTATTCAGGCTACCCCTCCACTTAAAATAATGCAAGCTATTTCTTACTACACTAGTCTAAAACATACATAAGATGAAGAAATCACACTTAGTAATTTCTCAACTATTACAACACTGCCATTAGCAAAACCTAAGAGGTAAAAATTGGTGGGAGTCACTGCTGTCTTAATGGAGACATACGGACAAAACCTAACTCAGCCCTATACTCTACAGTGTAAGTCAGCTACATTAATAGTTCATGGGTCAGTCACCTGGTTATGTCATGGCTGAAATCAAAGCCGTATCACAGCCTCACAGAATAGGCAAAGTAGAACACAGCCATCCTAAAGACAAGAGCACAGTGGGAAAAGGAGAAGGAGGAAGAATGCGAGGCCTGGAAAACCAGACCTGTTCCTGCCTGCTGGCCCTGAATACAGAACCATGACTGGGGTATGTTTCTCTTTGTTGGTCAAACAATATCTACTGCTCCCAGAGCTCTCAACAAGAAAGTTGAGTTTTCAAGGCTCTGGCAGAGAAAAAGCAAGCAAGTCTGTCTTGCTGCCCTAAGAACTTGCTCATGTCAGTCATTCTGACAGATGGCTCTAGTCAAACTATTGTATCCACAAAACTGGACAAAAAGATTATCACCATTCATGCTGGAGCTGTGGACTTGTATTGAATTGCCAGCTGCACACGACTGACCTGCATAACTGGACTCCAGATTTAAACAGGGTTAGATTTCCTTTTTACCTACTTCATGTGAAGAGTATAAAAAAACTCGACTATTATAAATTTTCTGCAAGTCAACCCATTACTAAATTTACACATCAAAATAATAATAAAATTGAACAAAAGTGGAGAATAAAATACAACAATAATATTAACCCTATGAGCTCACGCTATCCCTGCAAAATAGCTGCAGTGTCTGGAATCAGCCTCTTCTTCAGGTTGTCACATATTAAAGTGAACCTGCAGGTACATGTGAAGGGTTAAAACAGAAACAGTCCTTACATGCACAGCATGCACCACCACATATCTTTATATTCCAGTCTGCAGCAGGGACAAAGGAAAGCAGTTATTCTTAAACCATAAGTAATAGTTATGAAGTAGGATGCAGAGTGATTAATCAAACTTGCCACAGCTCTCTTAGATTTGGGCCCTATACTCCAAAGAAATCTCCATCTGTCTCACTCTAACCTTTCCCATGCATACAGAATGATCTGGGTAGACTCGTAGCTGCAGTCTCCAGGCACAAGGCTGAGTCTAAACCTAATACTATAAGAAAAGACTTTAATGAAATTTGCCAAGTACTACCAAAACTATTTTGCAGATAGGAAGTGTATGTGATTTTGCTTTAGCTGAGTTTGCAGCTTTCCAGTATGTTCTCACAAATGTTCAAGCATCTGAATATGGAGTGCTGACTAGTCAATAAATGCTTATCCTGAATCATGTTGGATAATGGATTTAAAATTGTATTTCTCTTTGAAGTCTACTGATTCTAATTTAGACCTCAAGAAGGACTTAAGAGCCTTTTTTCCTCACTCTGTCCATTAGTTACAATTAAGAAGAGCTACCACTTCACAGTATTTCCCAACCAGCAACTTTAAGTAAATATTTCCAGAAATTAGACTTGTCTAAAGAAAGAACAAAAAGATTAAAATATCACATGAATTTTCAAGCAACCTTTTATTTTCTGAAATCATGACAGTTTTCAAATTTACATTCAGCCCATATTGAGAATTTCCAAGCAGAAAGTATTTAGACAGATGATTCTGAGCTATTATCTTTGGTCATATTTTCAAGCTATTTTCCAGGTAAGTCTGCAAAATGAACTAATATATCAAAAATTTATTTACATCTTCCCAGTTCTACAAGACTTAAATGCAGATAATACCTCAAAGCTGTGACTCTGGGCCTGTATCACACTTAATTGCCATTTTTAAAAAGTTAGCAAATCTGTACATTTCCTAGTATTGAGGAAAAGCTGGAAAATTACCTGTTTAGCCTTTCATGAGAAATGAAAGAAATAACACAAAATAAAACCTGTTTCCCCCCAGTTTTCCTAAACTGCAAAGTGGCCTTATGACTTTCAGCAGGATGACAAGCAGTCATCTGGGGAGATACCAAGCCAGCAACTAGAGATTCTGGCCAGCTGGCCAAGAACACGGCTGGCTTCTGACCAGCTCGCCTGCTGCCCAGCTCCTGCCTTCCTGACAGCTTCCACCATTCTCCCCCAGCCAAATGCCTTATCCTCTTGCTGGCTGCATGATTTCCCGCGGTTCTGAGCTCTGTCTGTCCGGCTGGCAGGTAGAAAGGCTTGGGCTTGCTCTCCAGTTCCCCAGATGCACAGGCACCCGTCTGGTGTTGGGGATCTCCAACAGAGAGATGGGCCAAAATGGACCGTTAGCCTTTGCCAGAGATTCCAGACTGCTGACATTTAATTCCAATGTAAAACAAACCAAAGACTCTGCAACTTAGGATCACCTACAAAAGGGCAATTCCCTGTTTCCTCTCATGAGCTCTGACTGAAGACTAAACAGCACAGAAACAGGCCGGAGTGCTTTTCCATTTTCAGTAGTATCCTAGTCCATGCAAAGTTCAGTAAGACCTTCTTTGGAATAACACTAGGTCGAAATAGAGGTGTAAGAAAATTATTTATGAAGGTCCATATTCTACATCTCTTTATGGGAAGGCAATGTGCAAAACACATGATAAACAATTATGAATAACCTGTGAGTGCACTCTGCTGCTTCAAAGAAAAGAAAAAAGAAATTCAAGAAATAAAATTAAAACTCCAAAAATCTCAGATTAAACCTGAGATGGAAAGAGGGTTCTGATGTTTGTGTAGAAAGACTTTTTTTCAAATTAAGTCTTCAGAATCTTACCTGTGTATCAAAGGCATGCAAAAACAGCTTTCAGTGGTCTCAGTATATATGTATATATAAAATGTATATGATTTTGAAAAAAACCCTCACAATAAGGTGACAATTCTGCTGACTGACCTGGCTGGGTTTCCCTCTACAGTAGTGAAAATGTCCAAGCATACTGGTAAGTGTATGTATTTAACATTGCATCATGCATGACTCCTTCCAGGGTTAAAAAAAGAAGTAGAATGGAATGTAGACTAGAATATAATAGACGTTTTGTGTTTCTGCAACATGACATTCCTAAGCAGTAAGAAACACTCCACGCAAGAAGCAGGTCTTATGTTATTTCTGCCTGAACCCCCTCCTGCTGCTACCACCCAAAAAAAGCAGTGGTGACAGTTTGTGGAAGAAAAAATTTTCACTGACAACAAGCAAAATCCAAGAGACCTATATCTAAAAGAACCTAGATGCACCAAGCCATCCTACTTCAATTCAGTGTTACCATCTTAAGGAAGTTAGTTAATTCCTTCAATGCAACAAAGAGGACACTACTGTGGGAAAACAAAGATCATAAAAGTTGATCACAAAGGCAAGGAGAAAATGCAAGGCTTCCATCAGCCTTCAGATCTATAAAAAGTTATAGATCTTCTTATCCACGTTTTGAGCTGTGTTAAAATCTCCATTCCCTCTCCCTGCCCCCTGTATTACAGCACTGAAATATGGATTCTTGGAGATTTTGGGATTGGTTTAGTTATTTCAGTACTCATAACCCATACTAGCAATGAATATTTACAAGAAAGTAACACAATAATTTTCTTAGGCATTAAATAATCTTACAGTTTATTCAAAAGCCTTGATCAAACTGGATCCATAAAACTGACACATTCTTAACACTGAGTCTAATAAAAGCTGTGAGGAAAGGTACAGCTTTATTAGTCATACTCTTCCTTGGATGAGTTTAGAAATTGTTAAGAACATGAAGAAGTACAGATAAAACCTTCGTACTTTACATTCTCCCTTTTAGCAAAACTGCCACAGGTTTATTTCATTATTGACTCTGAACATTTTAGTGAGAAATGGTTGGGGCTGATCCAATTCCTTATGGACCCTCACACAGCTCAGCTCTAGGGAAAGGAAAAACGAGCAAGGATGAAGGAGGCTGCCAAGGAAAGAATTTTTCATTTTCAGATCTTATTTCCATCAAGCACAGGATTGGATGAGACAGAATTGAATGAGACATAATCACCCAATGTCACCTTCTACATTTATTAAGCAATGCTGGGAAATAAATGTATTAAGTAGAAAGGCACATTCCTGTTTACTAGGCTGTGGAGTATGAAGCCATAGAGAAAACCCTCATTTATTCTAAACAAAGACAAAATATTTTTTAATAGATTAAGTACATTTTTTACTCTAGAAAATGTGGAATTCAAAACTTATGAAGGTAAACATTCTTTATTTTCAGATATGTGAACAATATATGTGTACTCATCTAAGCTCATCTCTTCCTATTGCTTTGGAAATCTGTTACATGAGGTAACGGATGTCTTATTAGCTGAAAATGGGTGTGTGGCACATCCTGCCATTTTTAGGTGAAACTGACATTTCAGTGCATAACCACATTGCATAGTGTAACAGTGTGACATGCTGAAATGATAAAATGCCGGCTCTCAGACGCAGAATTGAAGAAAGAAAAAATTACTTTGAGCTAGAAAAAATGTTGTTAGATTACACAGAAGTTCTCCCCTTTCCCTCCCCTCCCAACTTCCTTTCTCCCCAAAAAAGAAATCAATGATTTTTATTCTGAAGATATTCAGCAGTGCCATCATGAATGTTTTTACAGGCACCTGGGAGATTCTTGCACCATTGTTTCTGGGAAGGAATGAAATGAATGAAATGTTTGCTTGATGTATTGAAATTTTTAGCCTGTTTTTCTGTGCATTTTTTTTAATTCCTGACTTTTAATCTAGCAGCTCTCCTATTTTCCAGCCACAGAATGATTTTCACACACCCATCCTTCTTGCTAGATCAACACATGCACTGACACTGACAGTTTGCAGATTTTCCTTTTAAACTTCATAAGCCAGCTAGCTCACTTTCCATTGCAATATGAATCACAAAGATGAAAGTTTGACTGTGTTGAACAGAATTTAGAAGTCAAGAAAAAAGCCCATTTTCAGCCCAATTCAGGCTAATATTATAATGAAAAAACAAGGATGAGGATAGTATTGATGGTAGCTTTATAGAGAAACTTTCAAAATGTCTTTTTCAACTTCCTTTAGGCCTCAGTTAAGATCTGTTTTCTTCATCAGTGTAGGATTAGGACCAGCACACATTAGCAGTCTTAACTCACAGTGCAAGGAGCTAGTGAAAGATATCAGTACATGGCAGACAGCCAGTATTTACAGAATGGATTACTTTCATGTTTAATGTAAAAATCTCATTTTTTGTCCAGCTTCAGAAAATGCATTTTGTAGTTCTGGAAGTTATTTATTTGTTCAAAGACAGGACTAAAACAACAACACTGCATGAAATTTCTGCAAAGTCATATAAATTTCCACTTTTTCCTTGGGGGGAAAGAACCCCAACATCTTCCTAAATTTGATGCACACTCTTCACAAAGAATGTTTTATACACCAAACAGCTGTCCCAGCACTTTCTCACAGCAAAACTGCAGTGCCATGGACTCTCAAAGAAAAGTAGTTTAGAGCAGAGGGGTATCTGTCAAAACAAGGAATTACTTGGAGCTTGTCCAAACCAGGCTTTAGCAAAAAGATGAGGTCTTGCATACTTTGTGGATCCATGGAATTGCATGGGTTGTCCCTTCCATGGAGTGCTATTGGTTCAAAAGTACTCTATGAAAGAACCACAAAAAAATAAAAGTGATGATTTTTACTTGCTTCAGATGAATCTGTAACTCAGGTGACAAGTATAACACCGTTTTAAAGTTTAATGTGCTACCTTTCAAATTTCTGCATGTTATCATTTTTATACCAGATTGTATTACCAGATATATGATACACACATGTCTGGAGAGGTTTAGGTTAGATATTAAGAAAAGATTCTTCACCCAGAGGCTGGACAGACACTGGAAGAGGCTCCACAGGGCAGTGGTCACAGCACCAGCCTGACAGAGTTCAAGAAGTGTTTGGACAATGCTCTCAAGCACATGGTATGACTCTTGGGATGTCCTGTGCAGGGCCAGGAGTTAACTTCAAGGACCCCTGTGGGTCCCTTCCAACTCAGTATTCTATGATTCCATGTTTAGGAGGTCAGCAAGAGGGGAAAAACAAGGGAAAGTGTGCTCCATGATGACCACATTTCTTCAATTTATCATTATTCAAAACAGTCAAAGCTCTACTTTTTGCAAAAATATTTTTAAAAACTTGAATCATTAACTGATTTTCCAAATTGTTTTCAATACTATTGACTTATTTCATTCATATTGGTTATTCACCTTCCAGAAAGAATAATTTCAATTTCTGAAGCTATGAGACATTTTAAGAAAATAGGCATTTTTAAATATACATGCATGCATATATGCACACATAAATATATATTTATATGCATATAAATATAAAGAAAAAAATTAAAAATATACATGAGAATGAGAGATCTTAGTTTTATCACATTTGTTACTATTAGCTCAAAGCAATTCAGACATTTTTCCTGTTTTCTTTTATTTTTGTTGCATTTTAGAAGTATAAACTAGATTTGAAATTGCAGAATTTTCCAAAAAATAGAAAAACCAGTTCTGTTGTGTTCTAAATCGTTATCTTTCTGTATTGTTTTGTGCCTTCGTGATCAACAATAACTTGTTCATTTTCCTTGCCTTCCTTATTGTACATTTTCTCAGCACATACGCAACTAAAATTCCATTCGCAGGACACGAGGTATCATACTCTCAACCCAAATCCATGATCTGATGGAAGGCCTGAGGAAAATTACTCTGGTGTGCTGGTTTACAAGAAGCTCAACATGACCCAGCAATGTGCACTCCCAGCCCAGAAAGGCAATCATGTCCTGATCTGCATCCAAAGCAGCTGGCCAGAAGGGTGAGGGAGAGCATTCTGACCCTCTATTCCACTCTGGTGAGACCCCACCTGGAGTGCTGCATTCAGCTCTGGGGTCCTCTGTACAGGATAGACATGGGCCTCTTGGAGGGAGTGCAGAGGAGGTAACAAAAATGATCAGAGGGCTGAAGCACATCTGGAGTTGGGCTGCTCAGATTGGAGGAGAGTAGGCTCCAGGGAGACCTTATTGCACCCTTCCAGTACCTTAAAGGGCTAGAAGAAGGAAAAGGAGGGACTTTTTACAAGAGCTCGTAGTGATAGGGCAAAGGGATTTGCTTAATCTGAGAGTCGATTTAGATTTGATATTAGGAACCAATTCTTTACTGTGAAGGATGTAAGGCACTGGAACAGGTTGCCCAGAGAAGTTGTGGATGCCCCACCCCTGGAAGTGTTCAAGGCCAAGTTGAATGGGGCTTTGAGCACCCTGGTGTAGTGGAAGGTGTCTGTGCCCTTGGCAGAGGGATTAGAAGTAGACGATCCTTCAGGTCCCTTCCAACCCAAAGCATCCTATAGATTCTACAATCTTTACATGAGCTTTTTACACAAACATCATCCAGAAATGTACTCATTGCTATTCACATTTCCTAAGGACATTATTATTCAAGTTATTAGCAACTAGACATCTATTGTTCTAATAAATAAAACAAACCAACAAAGTGCTGCATCCGAGTTATCACCCATACTACAGTCAAAATGACAACACACTGCATGACAATACAGGCAATAGTCTCAATATCTTGGAAGCTATAGTTCCTTTTTTCTAGTTTGAGGGAAGCTTATCTGACCTGTCAGCCATTTATATAGTTCATCTGTTCAGAGGTATAATGCTCTGAGATCACGTATGGTAGTTTTGTAATTTTCTTTTATATTGTGCAAAGGATTACCTTATGAGCCCCTAGAAAATTCTCCATTTCCTCCTTACATTTAGATTAATCTTGCATTTTCTTCTTTGTCCTCCCTTCAACAGGTCGTCATTGACATGCTTTGTACAGTAGGACAATCTAGGGTAGTTAAATTTCAGGAGAAAGGTAATTGAATTCTGATGAGCAAGTGGGATCAGCAGAGATCATTTCAGGTGATAAAACAAGACTTTTTCACTTTCAAACTAGCAATGCTGAAGTTAAAGTGAACTATTTGAGCTCCAAATTTCTATGAATGTAAGAAAAAAACTGAATTCCTGCTCTTTGGACACCTGTATTACAACAGCTAGCAAGGGTCATCATTGCTTATGATGACATATGCCTACATACAGATGTTTCCTATGCTCCTATGAAACACAGCATGTGGAACAACATGAATTCCAGTTCGAACAATCTTTATTTCTAGTGCTTGATATTTTAAATATATTTCTGAAGCTACAAAAACATTATTGAGTATTGAAACGTGTGCATACTCAGAGACTCTAGTGCTTTCTCAGTGTTCAGTCTAGGATGTTTAGGTTATACTGCATAAGGATGCCACATTTAGATAAAACAACTGAGCTTGTTTAGCAGTTAGTTTCTTTTATAGAAGTGGGGCCTTGTCTCGCTTCCCAGCTTTGTCATTTTTTTCCTACACATTTTTACTACTTTGGCTCTTCTTCTGATGCCTCAAGTAAGCCTAAGGAAAATTATTTGCTCTCCTCCTCCCACCCACTGTCAGCTTAGTGAGATAAACTGGCATGCATATTAAGTACTCCAGAAGCATAAAGGAGCTGTAAAGAAAAAAAGTGCAAAGGCAAGAAGACTATTTGGTCAGGGTTGGGAAGGGAAGACCAGGGTATAGGGCAGTTCTACCTGTTGTGCAGGGAAATTTTTACACTGGTTAAGCTTTCCTTGTCTCAACACCCTACATACATGCATATGAAAGTTATCCAGGTCTCATCCAAACGAAGACAGTGGCAATTGCAACTATCTGATGTATCTAAAATTAAGTCACTTGCACCCGTGGTTTTAGGTAGCTGTGACTTAACTTACACCTTCTCATCTACACTGCAATTGTTTTAAAGTACTGATAAAGCAGTCTGGTGCACTGCTGTTCCATACAACAAAGATTATCATTCTTTCCATCTGTAGAGAAAGAGAAGGGGATACATTCAGACAAGCTTTTAAGCAGAATTCATTATGGCACTTGAAATGACCTTTGAAAATAGTTAGTGAACCAGTTGTCAACACTTCAGGTTTCATTTCTCTCACAACATCTGGCATATCTTTTTTTTTCTACAAACAACGTTACTAATTATCATTAAAAACATTTACTCTGAAGTGTAAAATTCTATACAGCTGATTAGAAGGCATATCAGTCCAGCGTGTCTTTTTCCTTCCAATTCTGAGACTCAGACATTTGCAGTATAACCCTATACCCTGAATATGTCAGTAAAAGGCACATATATGAAGAAATGTTTTCCTATTAGCATTGATTAAGAAGTTTCCTAGAAGCTAGTATCACTGCCCTATCCCAGATATTCATTTTCCTGTGTTACACTACTCGGACTGGTGATGTTAATTGTTTATACACTAAGACAAAGAAATACATCAGCCACTGAGAATAGTTATGCTGAGCCTTCTTAGCTTTATTATAGAGCCTGTAAATCTTCTAACTCTAAATGCACACAATACCACAGAAATATTTCAGACCAGATCCTCTGCAGCAGTAAATCAATAGAGCTCTACTGAAATCAATGGAGCCAGCGTGATTTACAGTAGCTCAAGGTCTGCCCTTTCGATTGCACCCAGTGATATAAGAGACTCAAGAGGGTTATTACAGTAATATTCAGGAATATATTTTCCAGTAAATTACAGTTCTTTAAAGATAGACTGAGGAAACATGCATAGGCATTGCACTGTGACACTGTTGTAGCAGAGGATTAGCAGGGGGGCACAGGATTCTTCACTCAGACTTTAGCTACCTGTAGGTAGGCACCAAACTAAGCACCAGAACTAACTTGGGTCTTGTTCCTGCTACAGTCCATCAAGATATTTTCCCCTGTTCTGCCTACTCGTATGAACATAAAAAAATGCTCAGGGAAATCCATTTCCCCTCATTGCAAGTAAATCCATGGTGTACAGCACACATGCAACTCCCAGGCTGACAGAGGAGTCCTATCACCAGCCAAGGTACTGAGCTTCCTGTGTCTCTGTCCTTTCTAGAGGCAAAGAAAGGCAGCTATGATCTTTCCTCATCAATCTCTACAGGTGAGTCTAAACTTTTGCTCTGACTGGCAGTGCAGGAGATCCTTAACTTCAACACTTTAAGTGCCTAAAGCCAGCAAGTTCAGCCAGCCAGTGACTTGAGAAATTTGTATAAACTGTGTTTGTTGGATAAACACAAAGACTTATGAGACTTAGAAATTTGTATTATTTCACTATTAAAACCCATGTAAACCTAGAATAACTTTAGACTTGAGTAGACCCTGCTATGTAATCATACTTGCAGTGTAGTTAAATATATCTGCTTTTGAAGGTTTCTTGATTAACTACTTACTGCTTTCAGAATATGCCCTGGCAAACTAAATGCACTGGTGAATACAGCTGAGATGTGGCACTGTAACGTGTACTCGAGGCTCTCCTGTTCATTCTTCATATAGCTTTATTCCTTAGAGTCACATAGGAGCCAAACATATTACCGCAGGTACTCTTCTTAGGAGTGTTGCCTAATGGTTTTAAGTGACTGTATGCCTGCTTTGTTGTCCAGGTCATGTCTTTCTCGTGGCTGATCAAATGACCAGAGGTCATCTTAAAATCTTCATTATAAAAGGCTTTAAAATATGCTAAATAGAGAGGTATGACATAAAATGTGTCCACAGTACTGCAAAGTTAACCATGGTGGAGTTTTTTCATTTAGTTTTGGTTTTTTTCCCTGTAACATTAACATAACTACCCTGAGTTGGAGACATAAACAGGGCAAAATATGAGAAAAGAGATATTTTTCCTATAGATGGAAAAAGAAAACAAACACCCTCCATCAAGCACAGAATCTCTGTGCTAGAGCTTGACAATGTCTGCTATTAAAAAAAAAAAGAAAAAACTCTAAGGAATTTTTCTATTTGCTGTTGACTAGAAATGGAAAACATGAAAGTAACAAGGAGAATGAATTTAGAACACTTTCAGCTCAGGTGAATGCACTGCTTTTGTAAACCAACACTTAGTGCTCTATGAAGTTACAGGTGACTTTGGAGCTTTGTTTTTGTAAACAGTTTGGCTGTTTATATATTTGTAATGAAATAAGGGATTATTTCCTCCTTTGTTAATGAGCCTTCCACAGCTCTTACCACACAACTTGACAAGATTAGGGATTGGAGAGACAATGTTTAATTACTTTCACAAGCTGTTTAATGTTTGCAAGGGCTGCTTAGAATTGTGGATGAAAAGAGAATAATTATCACTTAATTATATAATCTTTAAGAAAACAAGAGCATGTTTCATCTTTGAACCATATGTATGCCAGATAACACCATACTCTTGGGCTCAAAAAACCCGCAGAAATCACTTATAGTTGAATATCTGGTACTATTGTATCAGTTCATTGCATTAATACAAATGCACTAGAACTAAAAAGGCTATGTGAAAGTTCTGTGATATGCTATGTTAAAACTTCATTTTTTTGGTAAGTATATTGGGCTGGAAAAAAAATACAGCCATGGAGAAGAGGAACAGAATTTACACCCTAAAGTTACCAATGGAAAAATAAGTTACACTGGTTTAGTGGATAAAGAAGCAATTAGATATTCTCTTTTATTTCTTACGCTGATTCAAAATCAAAGTCCCTGCTATATTCTTCAGCAGCATTTCGAAGAAGACAGTAGCAGAAATTCACTGATGTGTTTCTTTTAAAGCTGAGGAGACAGGAACATAAAGGAGTAACTATTTAATATATTGCTAATTGCTAAGGTGCAGTCTTTTCTTTGGACAGAGATATGTAAACCTATTAATTCATAAATTCAAATGTTCAGGTAAATAATTTGCAATAAAATATATAATCCTAGTAATTCTAGTACAAGACTGTACCTTGAAAAATCAGCCCTAATAGACCTTCTTTAAAATAGGACCTCTGTAGCATTCCTAAGGTGGTACTTCATTAGTTGTGATTATACTTTAAAAAAAATGGAGTCTGTAGGAGGTTTTTTCTATTTAAATACAGAGATTTTAGCCTAATTGATCTATGAAAGCAGAAGACTGCTTGAACTGGAGAAAGAGGAGGGAAAAAATCAGTATTTCCCAGACAAGACATAACTTGCTTAATTCCAGTCAGCCTAAGGATTACTATAAATTCTATTTTTTTTTCTTTTTGCTAATATGTCTTAAGGTGTGTTAACTCCATTCTAGAAACTAATTTTTAAAAAAATAAGATACATTTGTACCTTTACGGGAGTTAAAGACAAAATAGCAACACCCTATTACAGAACAAACTAAATTCTAAAAGCTGTGAATCTTGGCACATATTTTTGGCACAAACACTGTCTTTAATATATAAAAACACAGGTATATATTTAACCATAAAGTCACTGATAGTGCACATTTTTATGATAGTAAATAACTACATTATATTGTGATGTGTTGACCCCAGCCAGGAACTAGACATTCCCACAGCCACTTGCTCACTACTCCACTTGCTCCAGCAGGACAGGAGAGAGAACAGGATGAGAGAAAGCAGAAAAACTTGTAGGACTAAAAGAAGTAATTTACAAATGTAGGAAAGATGGTAGGTGGATTTGCAAAGACAAAACCCCTCCCACAAGCACACTGATGCCCAGTCAGTCTCTGAGAAATGGACATACTGGAAGACAAAACCCCAACCCTCCTTACCCTGATTTATTGCTGGGTATAATGTTATATGGTATGGAATATTCCTCTGGACAATTTGTTCTCCACTCATCTTCTTTCCCCTCCCCCATCCCACTGTGAGTGAGCTTTGCAATTTCTCTGTGTTCTTTTTCTTTTGTCTTTAGGCCCACACATGAACACCCTGATCTGTTCCTGTTAGGGTTGAGGAAAAACATACAACTGGTTTACTCTCTCTTTATCAACCCTCCCTAAGGCATGGCCAGGGAGCATATGGTGGAGCATCTGAGTTCTCTCTCTGCCTCTGCTCCTCAGCAGTCCATGGTACTCAAACAGGTGAAGACACTGGCTTTCTCAGTGGTAGTGTTATTATAGGGTTTGGGTGTTTTTTCTCTTTTCCCTGAATATATGCCCTTTGGAATACACTTACTCTTCTTTTGCAGGAAAATCCACTACTGCTGTGAAATAAATTTAGTATACCACTAGTAACACTGGACTTCTTCATTTCTGCATGCAGTCAGGATTTTTAATTAAAGGCAATATATGCATTTCTTTATGAAGTGCAACCTTTTGCATCCAAGAGGTTTACTAGCAAAGACTGCAATACTGCTATTTGCATGGTATCAGTGGGAGGCTGTCTTTCACAGCTGTGTTCACGCTGGTAGGCATTCAAAATCACATACTTAACTACCTTATGTCCTCGCTCTGATTTTCTGATAGCATTCTATCTTACTTTTACCAGTAATCTTACAGACATAAGTACATCTGCAAAGAGTCTGCAAAAGTGGCTGTGAGTTTTCCCCCATCTCTAGTTACGTTCTGAGTCATTCAGTCTCCTGGTTTCTAAAAATACATTTTTGCTTCATCATAATCACTACCTTTCATACTGATAAGATGCTTTACGTTTTTTTCTTGTCCTCCATTCCTGAGTAATTTTCATGGATCAGGACAGAAAGCATGCATGCTGTTGAGGTTTACTCATCCCAGCCAAGTATTCTTAACTAATACATTCTGTCAAGACTTTCAAATTCTGCTTAGACACACTTGAGATGCTTCCACTTGCTTTACAAACAACTAACAATAGTGCAGACCTTTCTGTCAGTCATTCCTATTAAAATAGCAGACACATCTCTGAAGTGATGGCATTATTACTTTCCTAAATTGAACATACAAATGTAAATTCACATACCTCAACAGATATTTAACTCTTCCACCAGGCGGTGCTGTATTTTCTGAATGCTTGATGAGTATCTTCTTTCATTGCTATATAATTTTTATAGTAAAAATAAAACAAAAACCCAAGTTACCAACAAGATTATTTTGTTACCCTATCCCTCAGTCTTCACCACCAAACCTCTCTGAAAAAAAAAAAAAGAAAAAAAGAGAAAAACACCTTGCAATCTTGAAAGTTAATCCATAAATATAAGGGCTTTGGGTCCTCCTCACTCACTATAGCCTACAAAAGCCTTATACCTCTGTACGCCTGAAAATATTGCAGACAGCCACAGATCCTTATACTTTAACAAAGCAAATAGCTAACTTTGATGTGTTCACATCAAAAGAACATAGGATGTACTAGACAAGACAGAGGTCTAGCTGGCTTGGTATTCTGTCTCAAATAGTGGTCACAAGCAGACAGTTAAAACAGAAAAGAACGAGAACCAGTGAAGGACACTTCCCATTTATATGCATGCCCTGCCAAATATTTTCCATACAATGCACTTAAGCAGTAGGATGTATATTTAGTACTTCTACGGAATACCCGGTATCAATTCACATTTAATATCCTTAAATGACTCTATCTATCGTGCTTTTGTCCAGTAATTTCTGAGTCTAGGTTTCCTTTCACTATCTATAACACTCTCTGGTAATGAGCTCTACAGCTCTACCACCCACTGTGTGAAGAACCATCTCCTCTGTTTGGTCTGAGTCTAGCTCATCCTAGTTCTATTTCATTACCCAAATCCCAATTTATTTTAAGGAGTCTAAACTAAGATTTTCATTGTTTTGCTATGTATGTGCAGTAAGGGTCCTTCATTATTATCTATCAACTCATCTGATGCTGAGAATCCATTCATTTAACCCCTGTTGGTGAAACTGTTTTGTGAGGAATAGCCGTAAATGAAATTATGATGAACTGTTCCATTTCTGAGCCCAAGATTCATGCCCCATGCTGTGGTACCTGCATTGCTTGAGAGCAAGCACCAGCAGTTGGGAATGCTGGGAAGATAAAAACGAAGCCTCAGACCTTTGTCTCCAGATGTATCATAGATGTCTAACATTTCCTGAGTCTTACATCACAGATTTATTGTTTAGATGTGCAGTGTAAAAACCTGCAGTTCCCACACACCACTTGAAGTCACATGAACAGCTTGCAGGGAGCAGCTAATGATATGAACTGCATTTGTCCAACTATATCTTAATGTGACATCAAATTCATGGGAATCCTGGGTTAATCTGCACAACAGGAATTGCAAATCTATAAAACTGAGTTCCTTCAAGAAGAAGCTTCTGAAAACATAAGTTGTTGCGGTGTGTGGTTTCCTGCGGTGGCATGGCATGCAGCAGCCTTCCCAGAGAGCGCTGCGGGGGTCTCTTGGGGATAGCAGCTATTCTGCAGCCCATAGCCTCTCCCAGGCTCCCCTCACTTGCTCGGGCTAGCTGCAGACCCCACAACACAGTGACGATAAAGGAGGAGAGAAGACTCCCGCATGGGGACTGCAGAGGATCTTTATTCCATGGTGACAGGCGCAGAGAGCCAGCACATGGTTGGGTCCCCCACAGCACAGAGAGGCCGATGCCTCAGGGCAGAGCATCAAGAGAGAGAGAAGGCACATGGCCTGGAGCCTGGGGTTTTTCTGGAGAAGAGGGGCGCGGAGAGAGCATATGGACGAATGGTCTCAGAGCACAGGGGCAGTACACGGGTGGGGCTAGGGTAACAGAACCAATAGGAGAAACCTGAGGGAGTGGCCAGGACCAGTGTGGAGAAGGAAGAGTCAGGTGGAAAGGGAAGGCAATCCAGCAAGGAAAGGAAAGGAGAAATACAACACCACAATAAGTAACAGTCCAAACTGCTGAATAAACACAGACATCATCAAATCTATGTCAGAGCTTTTTCCGAAGGAATGAAAATAAATATTTTATAAAATGCATCCAGAAGATATGCTGCATCTACAAATAAAATTTCAGCTCAGGCTTGGGGACATAAAAATTATATTGCAGCAAAGGGCTTACTCCCTTAGAAAATAAGGCCTAAAAACTGTCCAGCTACAATGAAACAATGCATCATTTGTCCCTAATGCATTCATCATAAAATAAACCTACTCAGCTTTGAGAATATAGCTGTGTAATTAACAGTGAAAGAAGACCACTTTCAAGTTCTGACTGCTACAAGTCCAAGAATACTATAAATGAAATATTTTAATGTCTTGCTATGTTGATCCGAAAATATTGTAATGTATAAAACATAACTGTACATATTTTTCCAGAAGTGAACCTTTCATTATTTCCTTCAGTTATCAACTATAAAAACTTTGCAGACTGTGTTGCTCCCCTCTAACAAACAGCAGGTTTTACTATTCCTTTAAAGTTGATCTTTTCAGAGAATAAGGCTATCAAAATTGAGTTTACCAGTAATATAGCTAACCTACAATGAGTCAAATTCCTGCTCGGAGTACAAGATGTCTTCTTAAATCAACTGCCCCAAAGAGAAATAATTAGAAATTAGTCAAGATATTCTGAAATTAGACTACATTTATAAACACAGTCATCTTTCTTCTTCTTCATAACCATACAAAAAATCAGTAGAAAAACATCAGCTAGATCTCCAAAATGCTTCTTACAAATGTAGTACCGGTAATTTTTTGGTTAGCCAGTGGAAGAATAAAGACTGACAAAAGACTCTTGTGAAGGCTGTAAAATACAGAAACATAATTCTGTCTATAAAAATACTTTTACATTGATCCTTGAATTGGAATTACTTTGGAGGATATTCCAGAGACATATCACTGTCTTCTTACCCTATTCTCCTAGTAAGCTTTCATTCTTGGCCAGAGTTAAGAGATACAATGACAGGCTTAGGTCTGACACAGCCAGCCATTCTTAGACCATCCTTCTGAAATTCTTCAATTCGTTGGTACCCCACACTGAAGCAATTACAAAGTTTAATAGAATAACTTCAAAAATACTGAGCTTATTCCAAATCAAGAAATTCCTTTCCCATATTATGGTAAGAAATGTCTTCTTTTGGAACCTCCTTTTTGCCTAAGAACCTGCAGAGTATCTGCTTCATACTTGATATTCTTGTAGATCTTGGTGTTTTCTGACCTGAGATTAGTTTGAAAGGAAAGCAAGTAGATATCTTCCTCTTTCCTCTCTATTTCATATCAGAATAAGCTTATTTTTTCAAAGAATTTTTGTTTTATAACAAGAGATGATAACATGGTGAGAAGGAATGAGATCCAAGTCTCTTGACTGTTGAATGAATGAGGGGGAGAAAAAGGCAAAAAGGGAATCTGAACCTGAGAATACCCTAGAGGAAGTTACTGAACTTACTTCCTTGTCTTAATGAATCAAATTTTTTTCCATCTTAAACTTATGAAGCCATTCATGTCACAACTGGCACAGGCATCCCTGAACAGAGCTTCAGATATCAGCCTCTTTCTTGCCCCCTCAGGATGTTCTTTTCCCCAAAAGCTTCAGGCTTTTGACACATATGTCATGTAAGAGCTTAAACAGCAAATCCCTCCTCCAGCCCTGACAAGACTGGAAAAGGTCAACTTATTACATACTTCATGGGACAGGAGGAAATAAGTCAAACCTCTTCTTTTTTAGCCATCTTCTTTGAGAGCATTGGAGGACCCCTCAGTCTCTTTCTTCATGCCCCTTGAACCTTTGCCATGGGGATCCTCTTGGAGCTGTGTGCTTGTTTCTTTTTTCTTTATTAAATCTTTTCCTCAGTGAACTAATATATACTTTTCCCAGTCATTCTTTTGTACCTTTTGGGAGAATGAGAGAGACATTCTCTGCAGAAGCAAGAGATCTTCTTTTTCTCTTTGTATTTTTCAGATAGAAGACGAAGAGGTAGCAGTGACAGAAATATACAGAGGCAGCAATCATTACTCTGTGTGTCTTTGTATACACAGATGCACACACAGAGGTTATCTCTATGCTGAGATTACTTAAAACAGCCCAATTTGTCTACACCAATGAAAAATTAATCTTGCTCCTATCCATTACTTAATAATTGAGTCCAAACTGCTACAAAATCATAATTGATTCGAAATAAAATAAGAATAACAATCACAACATTATATCTGCTTTGAGACAGTTTGAATACTTTCTCACAAACAATACCTTACACCTGGGAATGCATTTCAGGATGTTCTGTGATGCTTTCTTTTGGGAGGAACCTGCAATGAGGGGCAGGAAGGGCAAGAAAACTGGTACTATTTACTGCATGCAGCCGTGTGCACACCCTTCTCTTTCCTCAGCAGCTTGTTTGACAGCGTTCCTGTCAGTGTTGGGGAAGCCATGTTTGAAATCTGTATTGACCATTCTGATGGTGTTTGCTATTTTATTGCAATGGCGTCTGAGAGAACACACTCAAGAGAAACTTTTTTTTCAGACAACTGCAAAACAAAATTTGACAAGGTACTATTGAAGAGTAGCAATTTTTACAACAAATGCTAAAATCAGTTCTTCCATCTCGGTCCTATTCAATTTTCCTCAAGCCGCAGCCTGTAACTAGAAAGATGGCAGTGTAAAAATAGGTCAACATATGGAAAACCTCATTTACTGACACTGAGTGCATGCACTACTTGATCAATGGGCAGCTGTGTGAGCAGACAAAAGTATCGTGGGAACAAGTATAAGACTGTCTATTTTCCTCTATAAATCGTGGAAAAAATGGACATCTGAAAATGAATCCACTTAACCTAGAAGAAGGAGCATCAGCCTCTAACTCTATTCACTTCATCTAGAAATACCAATTTTCAGAACAGAATCTAAACAGCCAAAGGAATCTAAGAGAATAACAAAGATGTTCTCAAAAGCCATAAAACATTTACCTGATTCTAAGAGTGTTGTGCACTGTTGCATGAAAGATCCCAGTTCAAGTGCCCTAAGTACTTCCGAGGTTTTTTCTTTTAATGAAAATTGTGGGTTATTTAAGATGTAGAGGAGAAAAATCATTCTCACCTAGTGCAGAATTTTTCATTTCTTTGTTATATACAAAAGAAATTAATAAACCATACTAAGTATCTCCCAAATACCTTCAAACACAGAATTTTTTCTGATGTTTCAATTTTTCCCTTTTGCAAACTTGAGAGCCTGATTTGTGCTGGTATCATTACAAAACAATTCTGGCAAGAGAGCAGTTCTGTTTTCTTACATAAACTAGTTATAAGAAATAAAGAAAGTCATAAGAAATAAAATCTGTAGCTGCACATAGATACAGCCAATAGCTTCGGATGGGAAAAATCTTGACAGTCTCTGCTCCCACTCAGGGATCCACACTGCTTCCTCACCATGAAGCATTCAGCAGTGATATTCCACAGATATCAGAGTGATGTTGTACAATTTCACCCAGTCATTGCGGAATAGCTGTCTCTAAAACAATCTAGCATAATCTTTCATTCTACATGTTAATAAAAATAGTGCAAAAAAACCCAACCCAAAGCAAAATAAACAGACAAACCCCCAACCATTGTAGAAATGTCATGCACTTAAAAGTAACTTTAAGCTGATTATTTTTCAGCATATAATTCTGCAATATCTTTTTGCAGAAAATGAATCTTCATCTCTGCATTAACTCAATTACTTTTTATCAGTTACTTTCGATAGCTGTTCCTTGTAGAAAATATGTTACTATCTCAAAAGATCTCTTTTACCTTTAATAAACATTGATAACTCAGTTAAGTAACCTTTAACAAAATGATTGCTTTGAAATTAAATAACTTATTTTCTGGTAATGGTTTTACATATTACTTTAAAATTTATTTGAAAATATTTGAAAGATTACATTGAGAAAAGTTCAGATGAGTCTTTACCACTTAGATTATCTCTTCCGAAAGAGATTTATAAGCAAATTAAACTGATCTGGAACAGTGTTACCAAGTCAGAAGCTTTCTGGTTGAGCTTCAAATTAAGCATTTATCACAGAAGTCTCAACAACCCCTGGACAGGCAAAGTATTTTAAGCCTTAAACCTGCATCCCTGCCTATTTCCATTGCCACAGACAAAACCTGAAGATGTTACTGTATCAAGTCTCAGAATCTGAAACCAGACTCAAGACCATGTACCAAAGGTAATACGCATGTAAACACATTAGTTTTCCCACATACTAGCTCAAGATATAAATATTTTAAGAAAAAGAGGATCATTTATCCCTCTTGAGAGCTTTTTCCTCTTAGTTCTTTTAATGTCCTGGCCTGCTTAGTGAGTTCAGGGGAAGGTAGCTTCATGTGCTCTGGCCGGTGTGCAGGAGAAACAACAAAATTCTCAGGAGGTTCAACAACAAAAGTTTTACTTGCAAACTTCAGAGCATTAAAGTAGAAAAAGCTATTTGGTTAATTTTAAAACAACTTCCAGACAAAGTACGACGCTTCACAAATTTTAACGCAGCAAACTTTAACTTATCCGGATACAACAAGGCACTTGCCAAGACATTGACTGGAAGTTCTTTGAGTCGGGCTTACAATATATTTTGAGAAGTAGTTAGGAGAGAGAAAAAGAGAAAGGAAAAGAAGACAAAAAAGCATATAGTCACCACCCTAGGACGCAGCGTGGTCTCAGATGCTTTTAAATCCAGGGTAGCTGAGCACACCACTCGACACATGTGTCACTGTCCTTTTATCTGCTCTAGTCCACTGAGTCTTCCCCACAGGCACATGCCTGCTCTTTAAAGTGTCCCGCAGGACCCCCATAGTCAGGTGGTGCTATTTTGGGGCTTACAAAGAGGTCAGTCAGCCATTTTGGGGCAGGCTATGAAGTCAGCTCTGCCATTTCAGTGTGGACCAGTGTCTGACTAAGGCTCAAGGTGGCAGAGTGGAACAGTGTACATAAGTGATATTTCACGGGAAAAGTCCTGTGGCTGCAGTACTACAATGGATGGTTATAGGCTCTTCAGGAAAGATAGGCAGGACCGATGAGGTGGAGAGAAAGGGTTGCACATAAAGGAGGGGTTGGACTGTACAGCACTTGCAGTTGGGGATGGTTGAGTCTCTAGGTAAGGGGGGGAAAAGCTACCAAAATGGGCAATCACCAACCACATGAAATTTAACAAGAACGAATGCCAGATTTTGCATTTGGGGGACAGTGTAATGCTGGATGTATGCATGGACTGAGAACAAGAACCTGGAGTGCAGCCTTACAGAAGGGAATCTGGTGATTGATTCAAAGTTCTGTATGAATCAACAATGTGGCCTGGTGTTCAGAGTGATCAACCAAATCCTGGGGTGCATTAAGTACAGTATAACTAAACAACCTTCACATAAAAGGTGATGGAGATAAGAAAGAAGAGCCCACACAACCCTTTAAATTCATCAAATGAACTGTTTACTGCTCGGAGATCTTGAGGGTGAGCTTGTGGGATGTCCAGAGAGTTTGTCCTCTCCCAGCTAATGTTGGGTGAAGATGCTGCTCTGATGTTGGGGAACTGGCTGGGCACTGCTCTGACAGCCATTCGTGTGATCTCATGGAAAACAGCCCAGATGTGCTAGGGTGAAAGATCAGCCCTGTCACAGGTAGGTCCACATCCATCAGTTCTTCATCTTCAGGTAGATCGGCCCCTGTGGGCTCCATGTCCTTTTGTGTCAGATTGGCACTCATGGACTCACCATTCCTTGGTGGGGTAATATGCATGGGCCTCACACAACTCCTTCATAGTTTGATGCAACAGGGCCCCTCACTGTTCCTTGGTGGATCCATATTCATGGACTCCACACCATCAGTCACACGACAATCACTCACGTGGATGGTGTTTCTCCTCCATCAATCCTCTGGCATACTGACACAGCTGGGCCCCATGCTGCTCTCCAGCAGAGCTACATCCATTTACTGCACACCATTGGTTCCATGAGCAATCACAAATATTCTCATGCTATTTTGGGTGGTGCTCCTCCTCCTCTGATTCCACTTTCCCCTCCTGGGAAATGGCTTTCTCCTTTGTGCTTCTCGCAGGAACTACCTCTCTACTGTCCCATGGCCCTTGGGCACAGGGACTGTGCTCCACCTCCCCTCATGAGCTCTGAGCTCTAGCCTTCTCTTTATCCCATGCCCTAGACATGATGGTAGTAACAACCTTCCAGGAGGGTTGGGGTGCTCAGTGACCCTCCGCTCTTACCTGGCACTCTGCAAGGGGCACACCCACGTCTGCTGGACAGTGGCTGAGAGGGGTCAAAGCATCCATACATCCCACTGGCAGGAAAAGGACGCTCAGTCAGCCTGAGCAAGGTCTTTGCCAGCACTCCATAAAAGAACTGCCTATTGCTAAATGTTGCACAGACTCTTCTTCCCTGACCCCTGTCCCTGTCCCTGAAGTGTGGAGAGGTGCTTTTTTTTCTGCACAGAGGGAAGGGGAGGGCCTGGCATCCTTTGGGTGACTGTGCCAGCATGTTGGAGGCCATGGAGAGAGGGCCTTGGAGTGTGGAGATGGTGGTGGTTCAATCTGAGGTGCACCCTTGCTCTGTTCTTATGAAGAGCAAAGTTTCTCATAACTTTATTGGTCTTTTTCTTCCCCATTCCAAGGAAGATTTCTCACATACTGTAGGAAAAATCAGAAGCAGCTCCTGAACTGCAGCATTCTGGCAGGTTTCCAGGAATAAAGTCTTGCCCTTCTCATCTGCCAGAAGATTGCTTGGAAGGACACAAAGAACAAGGTGACATCAGTGACTAGCCAACACAGCTTCATCAAGGACAAATTGTGCTGGGAACAACATGAGCCATGCTTTGAGGAGGTGATGGTCCTAGCGGGACAGTGGTAGAGCAGTGGCTGTGTGGGGGTTGACCCTGGCTGGATGCCAGGTACCCACCAAAATTGCTCTATCACTCCCCCTGCAACTGGACAGGGTAGAGAAAATATAATAAAACATTCATGAGTTGAGATGAGGGCAGGGAGAGATCATTCATTGATTAAGGGGCAAGGATTGTCACAGGCAAAACAGACTCCACTTGGGGAAATTAACTGAATTTATCACCAATCAAATCAGAGTATGATAATGACAAGTGAACCAAACCTTAAAAACACCTTTCCCCTGCCCCACCCTCCTTCCCAGTCTCTGTCTGCTTCCCACTGGGAGCACAGGGACATGGGGAATGGGGGTTATGGTCAGTTCATCACAGGTCATTTATGTTGCTGCTCAGGGAAGGAAGTCCTTCCCAGGCTCCAGTGTTGGGTCCCTCCCATGGGAGACAGTTCTCCATGAACTTCTTCAGCAGGACTCTTTCCCACAGGCTGCAGTACTTCATGAGCTGCTCTAATGAGAGTCCCTTTCCACAGGATGCAGTCCTTCAAAAACAGCCTGCTCCAATGTGGGTCACCCACAGGGTCACAAGTCCTGCCAGAAAAACTGCTCTAACCTGGGCTCCTCTTTCCTTGGGTCCAAAGTTCCCTGCCAGGAGCCTGCTCCAGCATGGGCTTCCCAAGGAAGTGGTAATGGCTTCAAGCTTTTCAGTGTTCAAGAAGCATTTGAACAATGCTGTAAGATGCATGGTTTAACTTTTAGATTGCCCTGTGTGAAGTCAGGAGTTGGACTTGATGATCTTCGTAGGTCTCTTTCGACACAGGATCTTCTGTGATTCTATTCTATGATTCTATACCTCTTTTTTGCATTTTTCTCCCCCTTTTTGCTATTCTTTTGATGACGTTAAACATCACTTCAGGAACCCTGAGGAAGACTAAAATAATGAACAGATCTATTTGAACTATAATACAAAACAAAAAGATTATACGCAATTCACCTTGAAAGTAGAAGCCATTATTATTCTTTTTCATGGCTATTTAAAAAGTTTTTTAAAAAATAGGAAGCTGCTGAAGTAATATTTTCACCTTTAGACACTGTCCTAAAGAAAGTGCTATGTTTGAAAAATCGTCAGAAATTCTATTTTCCACTTTCATTGTGAAATTAAGAGAGCTTTTGCATTTTGAACTCTACCCACACACTGCAGCAGCAGTCCCCTGGATTGTTCTGAGCCTTAAATAGGTGTGCTTTGGAGAAAGTAGAAGGAAAAATCCTTCAAAAGATCCCACGCTAATGACATTCTAAACTTTTAAGAAGTTTTCTTTCCATATTTATTGAAGCCAGGCATTTAATTTTGTACTCATGGGTCCCAATGTATTCATGGTTTCCTACAGGAGATTTGGATATTTCTTTGCTTGGACAATTCTGGCTGTAATTATCTATTATCCTAGCAGCCTGAACCTTTTTGTGAGCACATATTATTAGTTGGTGGCAGTGCTCAAATGTTATCTGACATTGGCAAAGAACAATCTCTGGGCCTAGCTTTTCTTCATATATACCAGTATGTGAATCAATAATAGCTCTTCAGAACTCAAAAAGTCTACCCCAGAGTGAGGTTGGAGTAATGAGGGAAAAATCAGACTCCCCCGTTTGAATTGAATTTATTAGAGAAAGTAGTTTTTACTTAAAAGTGAAAAGTTTTATTTTATATTTTAGCTCATCTGTGAAAACTGTGAGTTTGCTGGTGAGGGTGAACAGGGCCAAATATAGTCATAGTCCTACCAAAAGGGGTGTTGTGGACTTCATGACTTCATCTTAAGTGCAAAGCATGTGCCGCACTGGATGGTATAGTATTTACCCTGTCAGGAAGTCCCAGCTGAGAGGTCACTAGAACTTTGCATATTGTAGCTTCATTTCTAAAACATTTCAGGTCATATCTCAGTTAAACTGTCAGAAATCTTTCAAAACTAAATGGAGGCACAGCATTCAGGAAAGTTTGTCTTTATCCTTGCACTGTACACCCATGCCCTTGTGGCTAAGCAGGCTGTTTCTTCAGGGAAGGGGCACTTCCCTAGGAGGGAAGAGGCACTCTGCACACCTGGTGACTGCTGTGCAGTAAAGCACTTTTAGTCCCCTACTTTTAGTCCGCTTGTCTGAAACTATATGGCTGCCCAGCTTCACAGAACTCCACAGACCTGCTGCAGGATCATAGGATGGGCAGTTTGGAAAACTTCCAAATTGTGATTCAGTCGTGTGCGTTGAAGGTCTTTCCTGTTCCTCAAACCTTGTCTACATCTAATCTGTAGGGAATACTTAAAGGACAAGCTTTGTTAAGTTGCTGCAGTTTGGTCATGTACATGTCCAAGCATGTATGGTTTCTAGTAATACTGAGCAACAGACCTCCTAAAATCACTAAGGTTCCTTCAAATCATTAGTCACGTGTGAAGAACTGGCCAGTAAGACTGAGAGCAGGGCAGGCTGTCTCTTCCCTTCAATCTTTACTTCATCTCTCTTACAGGTCACACACTCCTGCTCTATAAAGGATATTTCTTTAGGAATAAAGGGTTTTCAACAGCACAGTGAACTACATGCAAATTCAATAAAATATATTACAGCTTATCTTTATGTCCAAATCTTTATGAGGTAACATAAGCATATGCACACTTTTTAACCCTCTTACATTTTTGACTGCCAATGAACCACTGATCCTTCAGGACCTTTTCCGTGTGTTCACTTTAACACCACTGAATTTTAAGTGCCTAGAATAATATAGAGAGAGCTTCTACATATTTATGATCTATTCTGTTAAACCTTAAAAATGTGGCATCTTAAAAATGCAGTGGAAACTGAAATTTCAGATTTATGATAGTAAAACTCTTCTCATTTTGTTTTCTACATTAATTGAATTCATTACCAGATTTCTGAGTTTTAACATAAAAAAATTGCACATAAGTATGAAAACACAGTGGTTGCATAATTATATGTTTAATACCAGGAAATTTATGTGGAAATGCTCTCATTGTTTCCTCTGGTTTTGGCCTCTTTTTAACTGATGCTGGTTAAGACAAATCACAACCAGTTATTAGAAGTGTAAATAAGGATCCTTTTGAAAAGTATTAAGGCACTATTTCCTACCTTGCTTCCTGATATCCCAAGACATCAAAAGCCACTTGCTGTGTTATTGATCTCATAATGAAACTGTACTTTAAAATGAATCACAGGAGTCCATACAATTCTGTTTTCCACAGTGTTAATTCATTAAAGTCTGGAATTAAGTAGTGTAAAGCATAGAACACCATGGCTCTGAATTAACCTATGAAAAAGACAAGTCTTGCAAGTGATATGGAATGAAAAATTGACTTTGTATCTCAATTAAACTCAATATCACATAACTTCATTATAAAATTTCCCCTCTCTCCTTCTCCACAAAATGGTTCTATTCAGCCAATATTTAGCTATAATATTTACCAGGAAAAAAAAAGAAAAAACAGAAAAAGTAAAACACTAATAAAAAATAGCAGCTTCTGGTGGTATGAGGACTGTTTGGAAAAATGTAGGTCATCTGTAAAAAAGCAATTCTGCATCTGGAAAATCCATACTAGTTAAAGAATTGAAGAAATATTTGAAAAAGGTCTCAGAAAGCACAAAGTGTGTGTGTTTATATAAAAATTTTTTAAAAAGCTTTAGACTTTATTGAGTTGAAATGTAAAAAGGCAATAAAGAAAGGAACAAACATTCACTGAAGTAACTTTTCATAGCTATAAACATTTTTGGGGTAACACTGGAATAAATCAGCTGTGTACTTATACAGCACACATCACCTTTTTAGCAGAGGAACTCACTCTTGCAGGAATAGTGAGGACCAAATCTATAAATAGATTCAAAACACATCAATCAAATGCCAGAGGACATATCCACTGGGAGTGTTAAGTACAGCAACCAGGGAACCTCCAAGATAAATCACTGCCTGCCAAGACCTTAAAAAGTGTACCAAGGGATGCTCGTGCACCAGGGATACACCTACACCTGCTAGTAGACACTGTCAGAGACAGCATATTGGCCCAAATGAATATTTGCTGTGACTTGTACTATGATTCTCCAAATAGTAAAATGTAAATCAGATTTACATTTCAGAATTCCTTCTAGGCTTTATGTTTTATATTTTGAGTGTAGCAAGTAAGGCAAAATGAAATAATTGCATTTGACAACCAATCTTGATAGAAAAGGGATTTCTAGGGATTAGAGTGATTAACTCTTTTAAACACCATTTGGGCAAGTGAGTTTAGTAAATTTTGATTGTATCTGCATCTGGAAGATAAAACCATAGCATGGACAAAAGTCCTGTTGGTTATTTGGAATCCCAGAGAGCCATCCAATTGAGGTAGGATATGCTGGTATTGAAATGGCAGGTGGTTAGAACAGCCATCATCTCTCAGTGTTCACAGAGCACTTTTATCTTTTTCTCTGATTTATTCATTAAGACAGCTTGTTGAACAATCAAAAGGCAATATCAGTATGTAAAGAATACAAAGGAAATACATTTTGCCTTCTTCAGTCATTACAGTTCATATGCACCTTTAACTTATGAAAGACAAGAGTTTGTAAGGGGATAAAACAGCAAATAAGAACAAAATATTGGGCACTAAACAAAATCATATTGGATCTCTTTATCCTAGTAGTACACTAAGGGTTGTGCTTTTCAGCTTTTCTTTAGCATAAATCTAGTAGATGAGTCCAACTATAAATTAGTATCTAACCTTCACTGAAGTGGCCAGTTGATAAAGTTTCCAAAATTCAGTCATGTAAAAAGTGTGAAGAAAAAACCAAAAAAAAACTATAAAAAGATAAAGCTTGAGGAAATGGAATTTCTCCTGATTTTGGAGCAGAATACAGAGAGCTTGGCCCCTTCATATTAGAGATTGTGGCAAGTACAGTCATTTCAGTAATAAATAACATTAACATTGTGCCTTTCAGCATGAAGAAAGTTATTAACATATGATGAATTGCAGTCACGCTAGAGCAGCATAATAAATTATTATTTAAAATTTAAGGCACTTTAGCTATCTGTGCATACATTTGCAAAGATAAAGCATGCTAGCTTAAACTTCATCAGTAGAGGTTTTATTTAAACCCTCCACCTTACACATTTATGGAAACATATCACCTTACTGCCATTCTATGGTGTTTATATGATCAGCTGTGGCTTCTTAAAAAGAGTTGCCCCTTTAAGTGCTGAATTAAACCATAATCTATCATATACTGAGCCTCAAAAGGCACCAGAATTTGGCTCCAGGCTTCTTAATTTATTATACTAAATTTGAATTAGAGAGATTAATGCTGGCTAAATAATATACTGAGGTCATAAACTAAACAGAATAACACAGGTTGGAAAATTCATACATACACAATATTAAGAGAGAGAGAATGATGTATCTGTTAGTCATGGTCGAACTGTGAGCAAGATTGATCTGTTCAATTCAACCAGCTGAATGATGCAATTGTTTCTGAAGTATCGAACACCTCGCAAGAAGAAACTGCTTTTCAAGACTTTGGGTTTCTCTTTGGAAGTGAGGTACCCTGCTTTCTTCACAAAGTTGTAGAGGACCGTCTGATGTAAAGGACTTGTAGAGTCAAGAGACACTTTACAAAAACAAAGAAGTGCTGAAAAGCCTGTCTCCACTAGTAATCAATGGGAAATTGTTATTAATGTATTTAAGAATTTGGCTCAAATGTTGTTTAATTTCCTTAAACACTGTATAGCATCAATCAAAAACTATTCTTAGTCCTGTTAAATTCTCTGAAAAAGTAAATATTCTGTTTTAAGTGTATATATATATAGTGCTGAAAAATACTAATGTGTAAATGATCACTTTTAATCACCTTGAAACTGGGAAAAAAGTGACAAAACAAATTATAAGATGCAGGTTTTTAATACTTGTCAGCAACTGCTTCAGCTCTCCATGTTAATTAATATCACACTAGGAAAAAACTCCACTTTCTTATTTCTTTCAGCAGATACATGTCAAAATCATGTCCTCCAGCTGGTGAACATCTGTGATAGTTGTGCTGGTTCATTTTAGGGGACACAGAGTTTCTCAGCATTCCATTTTGGGAATTATATTTTGCAATCCTTAGCAATATTACTGGTGACACTGAAAATAGCTGCTGCAGGTCATGCAGTTGGGGAGTTTTAAGGGTTTCTGATTTCCCGCTGTCTAACATTTTTATTCTTTATTTCAACAGCCGTGGAAAGGGATAGCATCTCAGGGCATGTATACAAAGAAGAGTCAGCTAACAAGGCTAATATATACACTTCTAGGTCATCACAATGCCAAAATATTTCTTTGTGCAAAGTTTCTTGCATGACAAAACAAAGCAGATACTTTGCTGAAACATTGCTAAACTTAGGGCAAAATGAAGTTGTGTCTAAATTTTCAAAACCATAGATGACATGTGAGTTGAGGGAAACTCTGATGGAGCCAAATATTCAAACAGGATGGGATTTTTATGCGGAGACAAACTGGAGAAACCTTAATTTATAGACAGAAAAAAAGATGGTACATGCAACAACATTCAAGTGCCAGAATTAGGTGCTGGTCATAGAAACTGTCCAGGTTATTGTTACTGTCTCTCTGTATGCTCGTGCATAACTGTAAGGTAAATTATATTTCTGAAATAAGCAAGATGCTTGCAAGTGTTACATTAAGCCAAGGCAGAGAGGAAAAACCTCAGAGGTTACTAGAAAAGAAAAAGTCAATGCATAAGTTGGCTTGGGAGTGCTCATTTCATTAAAAATTGAACAAAAGATGTTTTTTCTTGGTCACAACAATATCAATAAAAAGCCCACAAAAAAACTTCAAAAAAATTTCTGCTGTGATATAAATAAGTTCAATTCAGAATTCTGAGCAACTTGACCAAAAAAAATAAAAAAGAAAAAAGGTGGTTGGGGAGTTTAAAAGAGACAAAGAAGATCCTTATAATCCATCAAATGTAGCTACTTTCTACCTGAAATCAAGAGTCACTAGTTAGCTCCTTGCCCCTCCCTTTCCTTAGAAGACATCTAGGAAGCTCAGGAAAGTTGATTTTTTGTTTGGTTTGGTTTGGTTTGGGTTTTTGTTGTTATTGTTGTGGGGTTTTTTTTGGTTGTTCTTGTTTTTGGGGGGTTTTGGTGGTGGTGGTGGTGATGGTGGTGGTTTTTTTGGGTTTTTGTTGTTGTTGTTGCTTGCTTGCTTGCTTGTTTTTTTTCCCAGCAGTGTTTTTCTCATTAGCTGGGTTTTTTCCGTAGGATATTGTTGATGAACAGTAGCATTCCTCCTTGCTGTGAAATCCGGAAAGCAAAAGCACAGTTCACATGGATGCTATTCAGAAATTCAGCCCTTTAGCCACTCCTTTTTTTGGTAGAGACATTCCATGTGCTCTGGCCAGAAACATGGTTTTCTCAGTGAGCTTTCTGCCAGTATTGCTCTGAGGACTTAAACCAAATTCTGCAGTCTAAAAGAAGCAGACTTGCCAGCTAGTATTTAAATTAAGCCTGATAAGCAATTTCCAGGCAGTGTCATTTTTACAGAGTATCCCAAATTCCTTTTACTCTAATGAAGGTCTCTGCTGACAGCTATACCGTCACTCGAGATTTACAATATCAGTGAAGTCAGAACCTAAAGGTGTGTCCTGGCATTAATATTTTTGAGTTTCTACTCTAAAACACAATACAATTTAATTGTGTTTACAAGACATTGACTTAGATGATAATTCTACAGAAGCCTGTGTCTTTTCAGATGGATCTTCAATGAACTTTTTTGATCTGCATAGGGTAAGTGATGTGCAATCAAGATCCCTTCAATAAAAGTACAATTTAATATTAATAATGCTTCTGAAGTGATGTTGGAACTCCTTCTTTAAGATATATGTAAACAATATCTGTAAATTTGCATTTATTTTCATACAGATTAGAACTATATCTGACCCAAAGCTCATGGAAATCAAAGGGAATCATCCTATCTCTACTTCAACTGCAACCTTACAGTTTTTTCTGTACAACAACTCCTATTAGTACAACATGAAATAAAGGCAGGAATAAGAGAGATCTAAAAATATCTTTTCAAGAAGTTCTTTCACTTGCTGTGGGCTCATGATTGCCAAAACGGTATAAAAATAGGTCTGTGGTTATACTTTTCAAAAAAAAGTATATATATATACTGGGCAAAAAATATTCTGTAACAATGGCATGAAATTCACCTTGGTACAAAGTGATTGCATTTTTCATATAGTGTATTTTTGTTCCAGAAAGTGAGTGCATGGAAGAAGGTTCGGTATAGCTTCAGTCATGCAAAATTTCAGTACCTAGCCTGGTTTACAAAACTGATTATCAAAAGCGACTCTGTTTAGGGAGAGAAGAAATATGTATCTACACAAGGACATTTGTCACCCCATGACAGAACCATATATTCCATACCTAAGATTAATTTAAACACTTGAGGTAAATGTTTACAACTAATTTATCCAAGACGCATTTTCCTTAAAGACACACAAGCAAAACAGCCTTGTTTAACGAATGGCTCATCAGGTCTGTTTCAGAAGCCTGCTTTGGCATAAGGCAACTCATAGCTTGTTTTTCGTTGACTAGATTGGCGGTCATTGACTATGGAAAGAGGTCAGGGTGAATAGGTGCAACAGAGACAGGAACATCAGACATAGGAACCTACCTCTCACTTAAATACCTCAGTATAGGAAATATCTGGCTTTTTCTAATTGATTCATGTTTATAAATCAGCTCAACTATAATAACCACCATAGTCTTAGATTGCTTTAAAACATGTGATCTTGAAAATCAATATGCTTATTATTTGGTGCTGGGTGAGTCAGCTGTATTTTTTTTCCAGCCAGTAGTTCTGTTGGTTTTATGCTAAAAATGAACAATTACAGCAAAGACTTCAGTACAGACTCAACTTGATGTGCAAATAAAGACAAGAAACTCAATCTATTATCTGGCCTTTTCACAGACTTTTACTATTTTATTCAGAATTACTCAAGGCCTAAATTCTACCAATGATTCTACCATCAAATAATGTAAAGCTAGGGTGACTGAGAGATATGGAAGAAAAAGAGAAACAGAAGATATGCAAGAAAGTACTTATTTGGTTTAGACACAAAAAGTTATAAAAACTGAAAGGCTTGAGAAATCAAACACAACTTCATTTCAGGTTAATAACATCAGTATATATCTGCTGAAAAATTCAACCCAGTGTCATAAAAAAGGAAGGTGTACTACCCTGTTTGTAGTAGCAGTGGCTCCTCAATGTCTAGAAATATATGTTTCATCATTGTAATTTCTCAGATATTTCAAACAGCGAATATAGCTTATAGAACTCAGTCTTTTCCATACATTTTATTTTAATCCAGTTAACAGCTGTCGCAGGGGGTCTGGTGCTCATCAGCACCGGTATGCCACAACCTTCCTAGAGACAGTGTCCTTCACTGAACAGCTCTTCCAAGGGTCTCTGGCAGGCCTCCCCAGGCAATAGGTGATTTCAGCAAGTGTAGCAATTTCTCAGCTACAAGTGATTCCAGCTCTTGTGGTTCAGCTCTTTGTGAAATCACCCAAGGCAGACTAGGGGACAGAGAGACAGGAGCCTTGTATGGGGATTCCACAGAGGTAGCCTTTATTGTCCAGCCACCCCCCAAAGGGTGGTACAGGTTGCTCCTGTGAGCCAGGGGCAGAAACAGAGGCTTTTTATGGGAAAGGTAGGAGGTGGGGTAGAAATCAATTAGCCAACAGGGTAAAGGCTATTACCATATAGAAACAAGGCATGTTGGGAGCTCACCCTGACTCCGAGGAAGGTTGCTTATGTCTGGGGAGATTCCTTTGGCCGCCAGGCCTCTCTTCTCCAAGGGAGTGCAGAAGGCTCCTGTACCAAGGGCTCACAGCCCTCCACAAAAAGTGGGCTAGATTTTCAGCTAGTGTTCACTGGCAGACTACAAAAAATGGTTCAAAGCTTTACTGATTTATACCTGTTGAAAAATATGACAAATTATATTTTCAGAGCAAAATATAGAGATTCCTGATGATACATCCTTGCCCTGTTATAAAAATCAATGGTTTATCATGTTCAGACATGATAGTAAATCAATATTTTTAAAAATATTGCCTTATATCAACTTCAAAACTACATGCTCCTAAGTTGTTAATTAACAATTTAACAGCAGAGAAGGACAGTGCAGCTGGATAAAAACATTTCATCATTTGAGCCTGACAACATTGTGCTTTCAAGACCTAGGCAATACATGAGGAAATATATGAGCTTCCAATCTGCCTGGAAACCCATATAAAGGCTTGGATATCATGCTCTTCTCAGCTTCTATTACACCTTTTGTTCAGCGTCATTTATTAATGATTTGATTAAGCTAAGGAGAGACAAATCACCAATTTGTAACAGCACTGGATGACTCTAGTGCATGATCACAACTCACTAGCTGTACTTGGCCCTGGTGACTTGGAAGCTTAGTACTTCTTCATCCCCTAAAGGAATGAAGGACCAGCATTTGAACTCTGACTACCTATTTATGGGCTCTCTTTGAAAATGCAGGCATAATTCTTTACAAAACATTGGGGTTTGTTTTGAGGGGCTTTATTTGGTCTCCAAAGATTTCTTTACATTTTCTGTTTTGTGGTTAGGAATAGTATAATACCAAGTTTCTCATGAAGCCTTTTCATTTTTTTATGTTAGCATAGTTTCCATTTTTTACGAGTTTCCATTGTTTGATGATGTAGCTGATTCAGTCCCAAAATGGTGCTCTTATTCTGGTATTTAATACTTAAATAGATTTTTTTCCCTTAATCACAAAAGTAAAAAAAGGCAAAATTTGTGTCCCCATCATTTCCTTGCATGCATGTGCATGCACAAGATCAAAAGTTTCTGAAGTTAACAAGTTAGAGGTGTCTGATATATATTTTCATGAACAATGAGTTTGAGACAAATTAGGAGGAAACATCTGAAATGAACGTCTCCTCTAATGGAAGGCAGGTTTCAGCAGCCCCTCCCCCACCAGGTTCAGAGAGAAATCTCTTGGAGGAAAGTGAAAAAAAGCTGTTTCTTTAACAAGCAGGGTGCACGCAGGCACGAAAGAAGAAATAATGTTAAATAATAAAACTTCTTGGTATGGAGAAGACCTGGTAGATCCAGAGTCTTTTCTGTAGGTGTGCCTCTGCTCTCTCTGGAGCTGGGGTGCGGCGTGGGCCCCTCCGGGCCGCGGTGTGGGGCCTCCTGGTGATGGTGTTCCGGACCGGAGCTGAGCAGTTCCAGGAGAAAAAGAAGAAAATAAAAGCACCGNGTTCCAGGAGAAAAAGAAGAAGCTACAGGCACAGGAAAACTCCTTGCTTCAGCTAACGAACAATAAGCTAGCTAAAAAGCAAAGAATTCTAACTCTCCATCTCCCTTCTGAGAAACAGAGCCGAGAGCTGGGGAAAAGCAGGAAGGTGCTTCCTCAGCTCTGCAGCAGTGAGGATGCAAGGGAGTGTGTGAGTCCTTGAACACAAACCACGCTGAAGAATTCGCTCGGCTTCCCCCCTTTTCTCTCAGACCCAGCTTAAAGGCACAGCTCAATGATAGGGAATACAGTATCATACAGTCCCCCCTGGACAGTACCAAAGCTGAATAAATCCCATTTTATTTCCTAACTACAATAGTGACATTTTCATAATCACTTCAGACTGACAGTGTGGCAGTTACAAAGCTATGAAGTAAGAAAACAACTAAGTTTCCAGGTCTCAGACACATAACAGTATATTCACACATGCAGGCTGATCTGCTTTTATGACTTTTAGCATGGAATGACAGGCATGCTGCTGGCCTGCATTTTCACTCCTGACATCCCCAAAATGCCAGAGAGCTCAGATCTTGCTATTTCCCTTTTGATTTTGACAGACAAAAATCATCTGGAAGGAGAATGTATATGCAGAAATGCTTAATATCAGCCCAGACTTCTCTGCACAGTAAACTTGTCAGCTTCTTCCACTGGTCACTCTCACCTGCGTGTGTCCTCTGCTGACCTCAGGGTATATTTGCCCCAGTTCTCCACCCAGCTCTGACTCTTGCCCAGCTACTGGTAGTTTTCTGCTGTAGCCTGCCAAGGGCATTTTATCTTCTTTACCTGACACTAAGGCATTTCCCCCGCCATTCTCATTCATTGCACTACATATTACTCATCTAGGACGAAATTGTCACTGTCAGATGTTTATGACTGGACCTTCCCTAGCTATCTCAAGGTGTCCCTAAAACATCTACGTACACATCCTGAAAATATCAGTGCAGTGTCATCCTCTACCTCCTGTCTCTGCTAACTCATCCTAACAAGCAGTAACCATCTATTCCCATCAGTTATTCAAACATTCTCTCAAAATCATCCATTTTAATTTCCATACCCCTCAGATAGCCCTCAGCTACTTCTAATATATTTTTTAGTTCATATCCACCCACTCCGCCTAATTCTTTATTCTTCCCTTGGTATTTTACTAATTTGTACTGTATGCCACATTAGCATAGCACTGCTCAAATCCAAATAAAATGGTTGTATATTAGTATTTAGCTAAATTTTACATTCTCAGATATCTTACTTAAAATGTTGCAAAGACTAAAGTTTTAGTCTACAGGCATAAGCTGTGCCTGTTCCCAGCGCCTGACTCCAAGAGATCTCCTTCACTGACTCAAGTTCTTCCTGTAAATCTTCTCGAAAGTTGTGTGTACTCAGTCTAGGGAAAGTTGGGGGCAGGGAGATGGACAGAAATTCAGTCAATTAGAGTTGGTAGAATTGGGCTGAGTTAACAGCACATGGTGAGACTGTTCAATCTGAGGAAGGGGAGATGTAATCCAATTGGTACATCTGATTGTCAGATAGTTGACACTCTATTGCCAAGGTTGAGTAAGTTTAATATGAAGCAAATATTACCACTTTATTTATACTTTAACTAGGCTATCTATAGCTCAGTTTTTCTGAATACTCTGTATAGATTGCATTAGTGAGCGCATAAAACAGTTCCCATCATAATGATATATAGTCCATGCAAGACATTAACAAACTTAATATTTGCTGACTTTTTGTACAATTAAAGAGCCAACAGAACCCTCAAACTTCACTTTATTTGGTGACAGCAGTTGAAGTAGATGTAAAAAGGAAACATTTTAATTTAAATTTATTTGTGACCAGAGCATTTGATTTAGGTTTTGCAGCTGTGAAGAGGAGGGAGGGAATAGTTTCACTCTATTAAAATTATGCTGGATTTCACCTACGTAAAATAAAGTGGTTTCACTGATTAGTGACTGTCTCCAAACTTCCTTTTCTCTGTGTAATTTCACAGTATTTCTATTTCTATTACATCTAAAGTTAACATTTAGCTACAATCAGAAATCTGGAGTAATTCCATTACTTACTTAAATTCTGTTAGCAGTACAATTGCAGAATTTCAGCTCCTTCCTTTATAACTGAATAAACCACAGACATCTGTCTCTGATTTGATTTTATTTCACCCCACCTAAATGTTATGATTTCCTTAAATTTAAGATTAAAGGTGTTTTTTGTGAGGTTTTTTGTTTATAAATTAAAAAAACATATTTATGATCTTATATTTTAGCAAAGCTCAAACTACAGAAGAGATAAATTTCCTTAAAAGCACTGAGCAGGAGGAAACTGATTTTACTGGTCTTTATTAAATAACTAAATCTTCTCAGGATTGTTCTTTTCTTGGAGGGTTTAGAAGGTGGAAAGAGGTTAGGGTTTTGCTTTGTTTTGTTTGGTTTTGGTTTTGTTTTTTTTTTTTTTTTTTTTTGAAGGGGGGTTATATGGACAACCTGATGAATTTTCATGTAATTTTATCTAAATTTTCTCAAGTCAAGTCTCAAACCCTTTGTATTAGAGGAGATTGCACCATTACTGAAAGAAGGACTGTTATGTTGCTTACTGAGTTTTGGCACATTTCTGTTTCCTTCACCAGACATACCTGCAATGGGCACCTGTCCCAGAGAGTGGAAGTTCATTTCAGAAGCAAGTTGAAACAGCAAGATTGATAGACAGCTCTTTTACCTTAAATGCTGTCTTTGTTATGCAAAGGAGAGCAGGCTACAAATTAAAGTGTTGCAGCCTCCTTGGCTTGATGGCAGTACTAGTAATTTTCAGATTACTCTGTGTGTGCATGTGTGTGTGTGAGACAGAGAGGGGGAGAAACAGACAGACATGGAGAGTGACTGGAAGCTTCTCGATTTAAAAAAAACCCCAACAGTCTTATGCTCACGGCAGGTAAGCAGTGAGAAAAATAGCAGAAACTCAATCTATATTACAAAATGCCAATTATTTTAAATTACTGTTTTTCTACACTGTGGTAATAACCTGGCATTAGCAGGTTCAGCAGTTGTTTCCAATACTGACAACCCCAAAATATATATAAAGAGATTTTTTCCCCTGTTGCTCAGTGTCTGTATGGTGAGTAGAGCAGCTGACAGCTGCATGTAAGCCAATTTAAAACTTCCAAGTAAATTTTCAGCCTTTCATCCCAAAGTTACCTTATTCAGCAAAACACTCTCAGGCCCTGGAACATGAGACTTAAAGTCCCATCAGTCTCTTTCAGTAATTTTCATGGGTATACTATCCTGTCAGGTTATCAGCACACAAGCAAAGCTTATATTTTCCTCTCTTAGACAATTCTTAATATATGAGCATGCCACCTCCCAGTTCTCTCAAAGTGTGAGAAAAAAGGGGAGAAATAACAAATTTAAGAGTAATAATTCAGCAATACAAGAAAATCTGCTTATGCTAGTATAATTTACTTTAACTAATGTAATTTCATGGTGTTGCTATGGGCTCTGAGGAATTTCTTTCCAACTCATCATCTTCTGAAAACCTGAAACCTAGCTAAATTACTTTTTTCCCAAGAAGTGAAAGTTCATACTTGGCATTGGAGTAATACTAATCATGATGTCAATAAAATAAGTAACAATACATTTAATAGGCAAAATCCTAAAAATCAAGAACTTGTCTACTTTGAAGAAACATTGAAATGTGATATTAATACAGTAAATGTTCGCTACAGTTTCCACTCACAGGTTATCCTCTTCCCCCCCACCTTCTCCTGAACCTTCTAACATGCACTACAAACCTGTGTACTATATATGACACCATTTTTCTGATTGCCACTCTCTGAAAAATTGCTACAAGATTACAGTCTTCAATCTTTATTTTTACTGATTTCAGCCCATGAAAAGTAGGAAATCAGAATTTGGCCAACAGCTTAAAGGAAAGTTTTTGAAGTGCTATCCTTACACTGATAAAATGGTGTACCTCATGTAATTTCTACAAATGTTGGTATTTTTCTTTAGTTATATTTTAGTCTTATATATGTAGCATGTCATACAGCCAGAAAAAAAGTTACAGTAATAAAACACAAATACTGGTTTATTACTGTGAAAGAAATATATTATGTGTCAAACAAGAACCTGTGCACTCTGTGAGCTGCACCAAAATAGACTTGGTTCACAGGTCAGTTATGCCTAAGCAATTATTTAAGAAGCTGTTCTTGTCCTGGTTGTTAATTACCACCACCCAGCTGAGATGTCATAACTGACTGAATGAACATTCCCTGTCATTTACATCTAGTTTGGATTAAAAAGACTTCCTAAAATCACTGTTGGAAGCAGTTTGAAACTCTTGATTAAGGTTAATCTCATTGACTTCACAGTAAAACAGTTTAAAGTACTTATAAATATAGGATAGGTGCTTATATAAAGTACTTGTAAATATAGGATACTACTAATTAGGTAAAGAAAAATAATTTTGTAACTTCAGTAGGCTTCTATATCCCACAGTATACCATCATACCAACCCTACTACAACACTGACACATGGTACTCAAAGACTCTTTGGCCTTGACACACACAGTCAGTTTCTGGTTCTAATATATGTACACCAACATAAGACCCAGAGAAAGATCCCCAAGCTAAGACCTTCACCAACACCTGCATATCAATGTAAATTTATTTAAAAATATTCCAGACAAGAAATATGAAATAAGACAATTACTTAGGAAAACTTCAGCAGTGTTACATAGTGCCTGCGGCTCATGGCATATGCTGATTATTAACTCTCAGTTGAAATCAAATGCATGTAAAAAGCACAAACCAGCAAAGTTGTGTGATTCAATTTTAAATACAGTGAAATAAGACCTAAGCTCAGCTTTGAGGTCAAATAACAGCTTCCAAAGCCTTTATTAGTATTTTCTATCACTAATAAGCTAATGGGAACAAATTTCCTGAAGGAATACAACAAAAATGACAACCCAAAGACTGGGATCTTTCACAAGAATTATCCACCTTCATATTCACAGCAGGAATCACCTATCTTATGCCAAATCTCAGAGGCTCTCAGTTCTACTGTGTCCATTCTGTAGTGAAATTCCTAATGAAAGAGATCCAAGATTGAAAGTGGGGAATAAGTTAAGCAGGTTTTTCGGTGCAATATAGCAGCAAAACTAAATCAACACAGACTACATTTATTAGATTTCTAAATATAAGAACCTCGTCCAGTTGCTATGTAGTGCTAAATGGAGTGCTAACTGAAGAACTTGCAGCTAGTCCCTTATGGAACTACGTATGAAGAATTGCTTGCCTGAATCACAGCACAACTACACGTGATGTGATTAGTTCTGCACCTCCTAAGTGTGGCCCTCAAATGAATGTGACTGCACAGACTGTACAGACATCTGTGACTGAGCAAGCATCTCTTCCCAGTGTGGTGATGTTCTACAGAGAGATCCACTTGATGTCTCAGCGTCAGCTTAAGGACTTAAAACGTAGCATGAGATGACTGTGCCTTGAAGATATGCTATGATACTTGTCACAGAAGAAAGAAACATTTCCAGGAGTAAAAATGAAAATTAACTGTTCCATTTATTAAAAAAAGGGAGCCAACAGTAACAAAAACCTTCAAGGTAAAATTAAGTACACAGTGTAAATGGAAAACAGGTTACTTTTTCTAGGCTTTGTTTTCATTTTAGGTGGTTTCACAACAGTGCAGTTCTATTGATTTTACCACTCTATAAAGGAAGAATCAAGCTTTTCAGCAGATAGATGGTCCTGAACAAAATTCTCATAGCTTATTAAGGCTGAAATTTGGGGAGTTTTATTCTATAATTACCTCCTGGCAACCCCTCTGGACTGTTAGAATATTGGCTAGATTCTATTTCTGCCTAAGATCCTTCATAATTCTACTTTTCTAAGGAAAATACACAGAGAAATAAAGATGACAAGGGAGAAAAAGAATGCCACTCTGGGACATTTCTCAAAAGAAGACTACAGTATCTGCGTAAATGAGAAAATAGTTGAAAACGAGGTCTGTGGAAGTAAACAAGAGAAAGAAAGGGTGCTCAAAGATAAAGCAGAAAAGCTATCTTTCTGGAAAAATTCATAGCATACCTTTAATTTGCTCTAGGATAGTGGGGGAAAGCTAACAGGAAAACCAATTTCTTTTTTCCAATGGCAAATAATGAAAATATACTAGAAATAAGGTCTCATGAGGAGACATCTTTGAAGAAAAAGTCAAGAACCTTTTGGGGTTAAATAGTATTTCTCTAACATTTCAAAGAGGCCAACTTCCCCATGTAGACAAGCATATAATTACAGTTGGCACCAATCAGTAAAGAATAGTACACTGTTTTTTTCTTCTTTTGACGTGTGGAACAGAGGCTTCATATCACAAAATAGGCTAGCTTTAAGCAATGAGCAGTTCCAAATTCATAACAAATAAACCATGTATTTCAGAAAAATCTGTACCTTCCCAAGATCAAGCAAAGGACTAAATGTGAATCACAACAAAACCAGTTTTTTATCTTAGCTTTGTAACTCCCTCATGGTAAAAGAGTAGAACAGACAACACTTTCTTTCACAGACAGACAAGGGAAGAATAAAGCTGGCCAACTTCAAAACAAGACTTTGGAGGAGTTTCAGCAAAGTATCTAATAGTGAAACTGTGAAAAGCCTTCTACAAGTATGTGAAGTCCCCTGGCACGTTTTGTCTCAGTTACTGCTTCTTTCTGAGTATATCACTCACAAGCTGCATGGAGATCTATCTGGACATATCTGAAGGGCTCAGCTCTGTAGTACTCCTACTTTGTGCCTGCCTCACTAAACTCTACAGCAAAGGAGCTGGATGAAGTACCTTCACTGAAGTAAGTAGTCTCTTCAGCAGACAGTTCTGGACCATGAGATATGAGACAAAATCTGCTCTGCCTTTTTTTTTTTTTTTTTTTTAACCCCCAACATGACTGGCTGCTTAGCTGATGAGGTAGATTATCTGGAGAAGAGTAAAGAGCAGGTTTGCAAAGCAAAGAATTAATGACACACCCAAAGGCCTGCATGAAAATGGTTGGGAGGAGTGTGTAGAAAGTCAGACAGTTTGAGAAAGGGAAAGCCAGAATCTGAGAACAGACAGAAAGAGAAAACATCCCTGGAACTCCATTCTCCATAGACTTGTTAGTCAGAAGGGGTGGGCTGGAGAGGAAGGGTAATTAGAGATAACACATGGCAGCTAGCTTTATTACTACAAGTCAGAAAAGCTTCATTAGTCCTGCACTCAGACAAGTTTAATTAGATGTTCTAAGCATCCCAACTCCACTATTTATTTCTGTATGGAACATCAGGCCTAGCAATTTGTTTATATGGGAAGCATGTGACCAGTCAGGGGAATAAACCAAGTCTTGCAAATCCTAGATTAGCATGAAAGCACTGGCACATCATCTTGAAGTGAAGTCCAGCTCTTCGCACCCCACTGAACATGCCTTTTTTCATTTTAATCTTCTATGCTTCCAAATGGGGCAAATACTAAAACTATCCTGTTTCTGTCAGTTAGGAGCAGAACTGTAAGACTGAAAAATAAACCACAGAAATAAACCACAGAAAACCAGTTCAAAGCTCAATACATCTCCAGATAATATCACAGCAACTCCATGTAAGCACAAGATTACAAAAGTTCATGTTATCAGCATCATCAGGTACCTCTAGCAATATTCATGATGCACCATCTGACTTCTAGTTCAAAAAGATGGCTGGCTGGTTCCTTCTCACTATGCAACTCCATTACAGACTCTTCTCTGGTCACACTTCACCTTTATCAGCAGGTCATTTTCATCTGAGCTATTTAATGAAATTATTTTCTTGGTGGTGCTCTGACATGCCAGATTTCAAGGGTATTGCTGGGATAAGGTCCCCTAATGAACACCATGACCTTGTTAACATGACATACTGTGCCCAAACCACAGCCTACTGCTAGTGCCTTAAATTCCCTTGAAGCTGTAATTGTAGAAGACCCAAGTCCAAGAATTTGTTCCACTCAGTTAGCATTGCAGAAGGCACCATTCTTTCACTGCCTGGAGCACACTACCACAATGAGATGAATTAGTGTTTAGCTGGTTCATTTATGCAGACAAATATTTTGACTGTAGAAGATACTGTCAACACATTAATTACACTAAAGACTGTTTTGAGTGTTAATTATTGCCAAGTACCAGGCAATATTTTCTTTTAAATTTTACAAAGTCTCCAGTGTGAAAAAGGTGTCAGTGCCATACCTGTGACCCTGATACCACTAATAGCCACTTTAAAAACCCTGCTTTGCTTCTGGTTCAGTAGGCAATGGGGCACCAAAACTGTTGCACTGTAATCAAGCCTGGTTATGTTCAGCACATTATCTTCCCTTCACCAAACACCCCTTGGCAAACTGACCACAGTGGCCACTTCTCCTTCAGCCAAATATTTCCCAAGACCAGTTACTGTCTGGCATTATGTTATCCCCCTAAGTTGGGGTAATTTCAGCACACAGAAGGGTAGGTGAAGAGCTGTGCTTCATCATGTTGTGTTCAGACACAGAGTTTGTCCCACCCACTTTGATTTCAAGTCTTGTTTACACTCTGTAGATTAAGTACCTGATATTTCTTGGTTAGTGTAAGAAGTGCCTCCAAGGTGTAGTTCTTACCAAGACACTAGTCATGAAGATTCTCTGATCTCTTTTTAATTTCTCCTTTAAAGTGAAGAAGAGATCAGTGGCAGCAAATTTGCCTCATTTGTGTTTCCTGGTCTAAGACACATGTGTACATACAGCACCACAATGAAGCTCAAATTTTCCTTTATATTCCTGTTGTGGTCCTTACAACCTCTTTACGTTTATTGATGCCTTAGGTTTTAAATTTTATATTTTTCAAATCCTGTACTGCTTAGTATGTAACTCTGAAACTTCATACAGCCTGTTAGGTACTGTTCTCTCAGGCTGGTTTGACACAACAAACCCTCTCTGGGCCTGAACTCAAGGACACCTTGTTGTCCCAGGCCCCAAAATATGTAAACTAAAGCCTCTGACAGGAGGAGCAAACTTGGGGTAATTACATGAGTACCTGAAATTATAATTGGAGAATTAACCCTGATATGCAAATGGACCAAACTTATAAAAGTGTGAAAAACCCGTGACCCAGGGTCCATCTTGGGTGAAGCCCCTCAGAGGCTTTTGACTGCTCAGAGTGTACTTTTGAAGGCCCTTCAAATAAATACCTGCTTTTATTCTCTTACTCTTGTCTAGCCTCTCTTTTCAGGTAGCCACCACAAGGCATCATTATACTAAAATTAGGAGTGGTTTGACAGAAATTATCCTGGTTCAGTCTGACGAAATGCTCATTTCTGATGTCCCAGACTTCTAATTTTGCGTATTTTTTTTGTTTGGATTTTTTGGTTTTGTTTTTCTTTTTGGTTGTTGTTGCTTGTTTCTGTGTTGGGAGGTTTTTGGGGGTCATAGGCTGGTCAAGGAGAGAAGCTTCATTTAACATATCTTAACATGAACATTTAACCTAGTTTTTCAGAATGCTTTAAAACTAACCTTACAGTTATTTATCATTAAACATGAAAAATGGGAAAAACCATTTTTGGATCATATAAAATAATGTGTCTGTTCGTCTGAAATAATTTGACCTTTGATGTTTTTGTGCTGCCAGTGAAAACAATAATTCATAATTAATTCATGTAATTTCATTATAACACCCTCCCTAAAACGAGTGTCTTGGTTTGAGACAAGTTTAGGGGGAAACGCTCTAGAAGGAACGTCTCCTCCCCAGAAGACAGGTTTCAGCACTTCCTCCCCCACCAATACAAAAGGAATTTCTTGGATGAAAGTGAAAGAAACTATTTATTTAACAGGCAGAGCTCCGGCAAGGCACGCGAAAAAAATTAGTAATGTTACATAATAAACCTCCTCGATGTGGAAAAAGCTGGTGGATTCAGAGTTCTTTTCTGTAGCTGGCTCGGCCCCTCCCGAGGTCCGAGGCTGGGATGCGGTGTGCCCGCAGCCTCCCTGCTGGTGCACGGGGTCCGATGATCTGGTTCTCAGATCACAGCTAGGCCAAACAGTTCCAGAAGAAGAAGAAGTTACCGGAGGATTTCGGTATGCAGTCCTGGGAAAATTTCTTGCCTCAGCTAACAGGCTGGCTAGAACCAGGAATCTACTCTCTCCCACTGCAAGCAGAGCCAAGCAATATGGGAGTGTGTGTGAGTCCTTGAACACAAACCACCCTGAAGAATTCGCCTGGCTTTCCCCCCCTTTCCTCGGACCCAGCTTAAATTCACCCCAAGACAATGAGCTATCCTAGTTTTTCACAGCCCAGTTTCTTCCAGACTTGGATAAACAAAAAACATACTCAAATTTTTTCAACATTTCACATATTATACAAAGAGACGTGCCTGCAAGTTTATACACTGTATGAACTGCATATACGGGATACAATTTATTTTAATGCACAGCTTCACTCACTTGCATTTTATGTAAAATCCTCTTCCTGTTTGAAATGTACATGTTAACTTACATGTGAGCTCCAAGCCAGTCTTGCAAGCCAGGTAAGTCGTCACTAAACTTCAGGCTACCTCTTGTACCATCTTCCCTAATCTAACTTCATATCCTGTGGATTTTTTTGCCCCTAACACAGACAAGAACAATTAAAATGACTAATCTTGCATCTGCAAGATGAAGTGGAAAAAATAATATATGTGAATGCTAAAATGATTTTTTTTTTTAATATAAAAGCATATATAGACTAGTTTTCCCTAGTGACACTTGATGAAAGACTTCCATGTAATAAAAAGCAGATTTTTTTTTTGTGGTAAATAATATGTAGAGTAAAATATGAATGGAGATTTTTCTGGGTTTTTTTCCTGCCCATTCCATAGGTCATCTTTCCTTCTTCTCCTTCAATGTGCACTGGTGTGCGAACATGAGCTATTTGCAGTCAAAATGAGAGTGTATGCCTTTCAAATTTCAGCACGTTGTCATTCTTTCAACACATTACAGAACACAATGCAGTTCAATAAAACCCAGTGAATCTTGACCTGACATACTTATCTCAGCCTAACTTGTTGCTCCTGAGGAAAAGAAACTTCTTTTGTAATCACACTGGGGTTTGGGATTAATTTTTCTCTCCTCCCTCATCTGTTTGAGCCTCTTGTAATGTCGTACCAGAATCTGCTATATTTCTGGGAGCTTCGAGTCAGAACAAGATCCTGCGAATACAGCAGCGTCTTTACTGAAAACGTAATGTTGGGCCTACTAAATGTGGTCTCCAGTTCTTTAACTGCCTGGATTCCTCCAACAGGGCTCTTGCCTCAGTTTTCTTTCACAAGCCCATCCTCCTTCTAATATGAAAGCAACAGCATCCTACAAAAGATTTTTAAATAACTGAAGTTAAAATTTACTGTGAATTCTACCTTTTAAACCCTTCCACCCATGCCCTCATAACCTTATGGAGCCATTTCTCTGAAAGGCTTTCTAAAATCTCTCACCTTTTTACTTAAATGCCACAGACTAAATAAATGTCCTGTTTGTGCCCTTAGGAGCTATATCTGTGTACTATTTTTCTCCTGGTCTTCAGTTGAAGAGAGACTGGAGAAAAGATAGCAAGAAAGGATTGCTTTTTTACTTTTCTACCTCTTTTATCTGTTTTTCCCTCCCTCCTTTCTTTATGCCCACTGTCTTCCATCACAGTCTGACCCTGTGAAGATACCAATAATGAAGAGTTTTTGTTAGAAGATAAGAACTAGTATTTTATATATAGCCTCAAACTCGTCAGATGAACAGCAGTTTTTTCTGTGCCCCATGAGGCAAAGTTAAAGTGAAGACTGTGGACTAACAAGGGCCCTAAGACAGGAACCATGAGTTAGTCTAAACATTTTGCTGTGAAGCCTTTTCAATGTGGAAAACTCGTAACACATCAAAGTGACAGTTTCTCCCTTAAAAGAAAATGAACAACTGGGTTGATATCCTAGAATTTGAAATAACTGCAGAGATTCTAACCTAAAAACCCATTGCAGAAATGGTAGGAGATAACAGAGTTCAGTACATGGAAACCATGAAACCCAGTAATTCTGAGCTAATACAGATATTTTAGCCAGAAGTTCTCTGGCAGTCATTTACAAGTGTGCCAGTGAGTGTGAAATCAATGTCTGAGATAAACGAAATAAAAAAATATGCTGGCTTGAATACAAGGCCTACAGTGATGTCAGCTTACTTTTAAACCTGGTTTACTACATAAGCTCCGAAGACTGTGAATTCTGACTCTCTTAGCACATGTGCATGTGTGCACACACTTGCATGTTGCTGGCTCTCTCCCCACTTTGAAGCCTCTTAGCAAATTCCAGTCAAAACAGATAAGCAAATGAGGTTCCAAAGATATGAAGTTCCCTCAAGTTTGGCAAAAGAATGCAAGAAAACCCCTAACTGGAGGAGAAGCTGAAGGCCATCCTTCTGAGGTACCATGGAAAGACATTACAAGAATGTCTCAAGAGCAGTAACATCTCTGAGAGTGCTCTCCCTGTATAGGGTATCAGAAAACCTAGCCATATGAGACTGAGAGATAAGCAGCAACCAGCCTTCATTAGCTTTGGGGCTAAAACTACTTCCTTTATAACAGCAAGTAGGAGTATCTTTAAATATCACTGGAGTGTAGGTATTCTGTGTGCTAAGGGCTATACAAACATACTGAAGAGTATTTTTCCTGCCCTAGAGAGGTTGCCATTTCTCTCACTGAGATCAGAGAAGAACTATATAAGTTTCAAAATCAACCCACATGCCCTTGGGAGATACTTAGGTGTACCTTTCACAAAGATTTCACTGGACATTTGGGTGAGAATACTGCTCATATCCCCAGAGCCAGCCCAGAGGTGCACACTGAACAGGAGGCTGCTTTAATCCCTTCCTGGCTGCACACAGTAACTGCTAATGCAGTGGAGTCAGCTGAAGTCTGATAAGCTTAGTAGCTGATATGATGCCTGTGCCTTATCAATAAGTAGTTTTGGTAACTCTACGTCACCAGAACCCCCAAGAGAGAGGCTATCAGTAACAGTCACATCATGATAATTTCTTTCCCTTTCATTCCTTAAGTAAAAGCCAAGACACTCAAAGAGATCACAACAAAACTGTACAGTGTAGCTATGTAATTATTTTGGAGGTTTTTCGAATTGAAGTTTTTTCAAATTTTATTAACTGAACTGTAGTCTATAAAAAGGGACTAAAAATAGCACAACCACACTCTGTGGATTGTATTAGAAGCCAGATCACAGCAATACCTAGGATTTTACATACACAAAGGTTTTTTTTCTCTTTTAATAGATAAATCACACATGAACAGATGGGTTTGCATTTTCTATTTGCTTGTTACAGAGTTTACGCATTTTTTTACCCCATTATTTATTCACTGTAAAAAACATTCATAGCTTTTATTTCTATAAATACTTTCTATTAAAATGGTGTGGATATAGGGAAAGGAAAAATAAACTTAGTCTTGCATCCTCAGCTGACATAAATAGATACACCTCTGTATCTAAATCACCTAATGTAAATTAAGGTAATTTCTAATACATGAGTTTGTTCATAATACACAATGCTCTTATTTAAAGGGATTAAGTACTTCATGTAAAGTGGTAAAAGCTTCTTAAGACCATATCTACGCAGCATTCAGAGAAGCTCTGTGTTAGAGGAACTTACACTAGCAAGAAATCATTCTGCTTAGGGATGACTGTTTAAATTATTAATATATACATATAGCTATGATTAAATTGAACATATTGAGAGAAATCGTGGCCTTTCTAGAGTATGTGGAAGTTTCTTCAACTGCCTTTGGTAGTCCAGAACCTGACCTTCAGTTAAAGGTGATGATGTGTCATTAGATCTGCATTCACAGCAGCAATATAAAGAAAATAATGCAAATTGATAGTAGTGTCTTCTGACCTGATTGGTACTTATGTCTCTAATAGAAATATTCATGTATGTGTTACTTTAGGAGTTAAATGATTATTGATCTACAACATTTACTATGCTTTGTAGCAAGCTAATTATTTTTAGAGATATTAACCTGTACTAGAAAGTTAAATTGTTGTCCACGTGTTTAAGAATTATTGGCATTTTGTTCATATCCATCATAGAAAAATGCTGTTTTCAGTCAAGCCAATTCACCATAATTATTTACTGATTGACGCACCGCCTGATTACAATTTATACAATATCTTGCTAATTTATGAAAGATCTTTTAAAAGTGAATCTTTTTACCTTCCAGTGTATAAGCATAAGAATGTGATGCTAACCCTACTTCACAGGTTTCTTCTTCCAGTGAAGTCCTAATTGGCTTTGGAATCCTCTTATGTTATTTGACAGTCCATGCTTTTGGTTGGTTGGCTGGATTTTTTTTTCATGGTGTCTTGTGGTATTCTTTTTGGTTTTTCTCCACAAAATCACTTTCTTTTTTTTGTTCAGCGTGCAGTCAGTGGAACATAAAAATACCAGCAAATTGGATCATTAGGAAAAAAATAAGAATACTTTCTTTTATCACAAAAAAGTACTATTTTCTTAATACATTTTTTTCAGAATCTAAGAATTACTTACATATGAAAATAAGACAAAACTTCTTGATCTATTCAATTCCAGTCTTTTTGATTCAAATGCCAAAAATTATTGTTAAGATATTATTTATAACATCTTTCATAAATAAGGAAAGAGCATCCACACAGTAATACCAAGGAAAAAGAAACAAAATAGATGAAAACAGCTGAAATGAGAAAATTAACCCTCCACCTCTGTTCTCCTGTGTCCATTTGATATGGATAAATCTTTGTGCATACATTCCCAGTTACTTCAGTGAGACCACGATTTTAACCTCAGGCTGCAGTCCAAAAAAAACATTAAAGTATTTTGAGTCTCATCAAAATCAATGTTGGATTACTCATAGACCTAAAAAGCATGTGTTTAAGCTTCTGCCTGAATCAACTACAGAGTTTATACCCACCTAGGGCTTGTAAATAGGTATTGAGAAAGCAGGTAAAAATGTCAACCATTAGAGCAGTACTGCTCTCTTAGTATTAAGATCATACCGTAGAAGGCTTTAACCTCAGTAAATTAAGCCATCTGAGACAAAGTTTTCCATACCCAGATGCCTGCCTCAATTCCCTCTCCTACCACAGCATACTCACGTAATGACTATAACTCAAGATGAAACACAGCAAAGTGCTGATTTCTCCCCCTATCTCAGTGCCTTGATTTCCACGCCAAAAAAAAAAAAGGGATAATCAAATGGAAAAAAAAACAGAACAGACATCAGTTTCAAAGAGTCCCTCAGACTCCATCTTACCTGGGAAACACCATGGCACATTGCAGAAATTCCAGGTGAAAACATATTTCTCTTGTTCTATCCAGCTCTAGAATGACTTAGTTTGCTAAGAGCAGTCACTTCACACCCAGCAAGGGAGACTTCACTTTAGTATGGGCACTTAATTTCCTCTCAAAGAAGCACATAATCATGTGCTTATATATACAAAATATCTTCTAGTTTCCAACATCTGAATTTTTTTATTTCCACATGCACAGTGCAACATTTTGATTCTGTAATGGGACACTAAGTCATTCAGAGCTGTAAAGCAAGCCTATCTAGATCTTCTTACAGGTCTTTCCTCACAGATAACCCCAAAAATCCAGATTTTATTAAAATGTAAAGTATCATTCTAGCATGCTTACATTTTAAATACAGAGACTTCAAAGCAACATGATGAGACAGAATATGGGGAAGTGAGGCAGGTTTAGAATCAGTTCTTCCTGGGGCCAGCATGTCCTTGCAGTTGAGTACTTGCTGCTACGCTTTGCTTCAGTAAAATCTGTGATTTCCTGAAGAGCAAACAACTGTTCATTTTCTGGGGAGCAGCCAAGACTGTTATAGGCAGAAAAGCTCCCAAGGTGCCACAAGAGTAGAAAAGATACAGAAGCAAATCTCCACACAGAAGCAGGAGCGGAGGGCCAGACAACTGAACATGATGGACAGGGAGCTCCCTAGAAGCCAGAGGATGCTGTGTAATCTCCTTGCCACCAGGCATTTCGAGACAATGTGGTCACTCTTCTCTTTAAGTTACATAACACAATAGTGAAAATACAAAGAAAAACAAATACTACCCATCACAGGCGTCCTGGAAAAGTGATAACAGTATGCATTGGCCATGATGGTTTGTAAGTTTGGGACAATTTCCCCCCTAATTAATCTTTGCCAATGGAGAGTGAATATAGCATACGTTCAGAACAAGCACAAGAGGTACTATCTAGCCTAGCAATGGCACAATAACTGGATTAGGATACTGAGAGACAACAACATGAGTGGAGATTGTAAGAAGGAGACAGGAAAAAAAGTTGAGATTATCATAATAGACAAAATGATGAAAATACTGTATAAGGAAGCTGTACACAGAGCAGAGGGATATTTCGTTTGGAGGCTGAGAATACCTTTCCCACAACTGAGCAGAAAACAAAAGGTAGGAATGGAGAAATATTTTACTGTTAAAAAGCATTTCCCAAAGAACAGGGAGTACCTGAGACTCTCAGCTCACTATATTCCTACTTCAACTTACCTTGCAAAATGTATGCTTCGTGTGACTAGGTAAATAGCCTGCCTTTACAGAGGATGATGAATTTTTAAGCTATCTGCATATTTACTCTTTTAGCTTGACTGGCAGATATCAAAATATACAAAAAATTGCAAAACTTACACTGAGTATACTGTGGAGCATTTTTGGAATTTCACTTCTTTGAAAATTATATTCTATCTATTTTTATTGAAGAGTTTAGAAATTACAGAACAAGATCAGTGTAAAATTATACACTAAAGATATGCTATAGCTGCCTGACAAAATAATTGTAAAAGAAAGGAAAGGTCAGACAAAATGTGGCCTACACACAGCTTTAGCTCAGTTTCCTTAGTATTTTACAAATGTTCAAAAGGAGACAAACATGTTAATGAATTCAGAGCATGTGAAAAGCACAGTCTGAAAAATGTAAGTGGGTAAGACATTATACTAATATGTCATAATTTTCTTCAAAAGCAAATATTATTTTTATAGGCAAATACAAATCCGGTAATTTTGCAGGAAAGCATTAGGGGTTTTTTTTTTGGTTTTTTTTGGTGTGTGTATTAAAATCAGAAAAGAATGAAGTATTATGCAACAATGAAGTTTAAATGAAGTTAAATTCAGATTTGGGCTTAGTGATAAAATCCCAAAATCAATTAAAAGGAAGCTCAAAAACAGAATTCAAATCAGTAATAACTAACACATATGCAATATTGATAATGTAGGTAGCTTTAAAATGGTTTATATAAATAATTCAGATTTGAGCCCAGGAACTTATTGTGCCTGAGATAAAACTCATGCTAATTTAAAAACGTATATTAAAACCCCCATCATCATTTTATATTTGTTAAATACAAAATTTATTTCTCTTAAAAAAACCAGAAAAATTTCAAACTAGTGTTTTGTAAGAAAGTGTCAGTTCTCATGAAATTTAGAGAAGTGAACCCAGCTAAAACCTTTCCCAAGACTCCAGAAATATCAGACGCCTTTTTGTTACTCACCATGCTCAGTTTTTAAATAGAAAATTGAGTCAGAAAGCTTTTTAGTTTTATGACTTACACAAGCTTAGTGGAAATACATCTCATACAAAAGTCAAGGACTATACCTTTTCTTTTACTTTTTTTTTTAAACCTGTACACATGAAGAGGTCAAGGGTTTTTCAAGGAACAAATTGAAACAGTGTAGCAGCTTTAATTTAACAGAAATATTGAGAAAAAGAGTGTGCAACTTTTATGCACAGCCTAAGCATTATTCAATTTTTAATGGCTGGACAGTTTTAAAACACATTTGGGTTCACATTATACAGTATAAGCAAAACCCTGTCCATTTCCCCTTTTTCCTGTATGAAATGACACTTTGCACTTCTAAGTGACTTTATGTAAGACACAACTTATAATTTGTGAGAATGGGAACTTGAAAAGGCAACAGATTTTCCTCAAAATTGTATAGTTTTACTGTTAACAGCCAATTAAAAAAGCTGGGAAAGCTCAACATAAAAATACATCTCCTATAAACTTGTGACAATTCCTGAAAAAATAGTAAACTGCAAGAGCAAGAAAAACAACAACAAGAGAATAACAAACAGAAATATCCTCTAAAGCACACTGACTTGCTAGTGAAATGAAAAGCCAGGATTCCTCTTTCTCACATCCAAGAGCTCTTCTCCACCACATGTGCAGGTACCAACCCATCCTTAGAGGTGCAGCCTTTCTGTCCTGAGCAACACTGTGTGAGCTGCACACCTCAGCACTGGAGGTGTCCAGCCTGTCTTTTGCAGAGCTGGGACTTTTCTTACCGCGAGTTTAGAGAGCAACAGTGAACTGGCATTGCCGTTCACACTCCGAGTGGTGCAGAGCCAGAGGGAATAGGAACAGAGCAATCAGGTGAAATATTACATCCTAAGAAGGATATAAATAAGAACTCTACAGGTCTGACAGGGCTAGCACTAGAAGTGCTGATAGCCAGTGACTGTGTAGTAAAACTAAAAGCATAACTGAAGGAAGAGTGACAAATTTAAGATGACGTGAGCGGGGAAAAAGATTATATGCAATGGGTTGCTCTCCTACCCACTTTCACTGCTCAAAAGGATCAGGAAGGGAAGAGGAAAAAGAGCACTTCATAAGAGTTACAAGATATTTTTACAAGGGTATATCATCTGCTATAAGAAAAACTGGTATTGTTGTGAGCCTTCCCATTCGGGGCTGAATTTAAATCCTTTCAAATTTCTAGCCTCATTTGAAATGCAGTAGAGATCTATAGACTTATTAGTGACCTACACCATGACATTGCAAAATATGCCAGAACTTCCTAGGGAGGCCTACCTACCTCATTGTGAGGCTGTATTTAATTTACTGCCTCTTATCAGCTACAAATCTCATTTGTCACCACAGTTCTTAAGGTTCCTGCCTTCCACTGAGATTGCTCCACTTTCCCACAGTCTGCATTTTCAAGAGATGAATCTCATTTTCTCGTCTTCCTGCCCACCCTTCTAATCTCCCCAAGACCTTTTTATTATGTTCTGTCCTTTAGTGTTATGTTCAATGGCTCTCAAGTTAGTATCAGTATTTCAGGCATTCCATTCAAAATCTGCTGTCTTTTCCCAATCATTCAAAAGATATTAAATAATAATTATTAATATGAGATTTTGAAGAAGCTAGATGTAATTTCCAACAGCCTTTCTCTTGCCTCTGCCTATTGTTACCAGTATGCAAAAATTAGAAAAGTCTTCATAGTTAAGCCAGGGTCATTTGAAATAGAAATAGCATCTAAATAGTAATATGTATGAAAGGAAAAAAAAAAAAAAGAAAATAAACCGTGGAGTTTTAGAAAGCATTTGAGGAAAAAAACTCAAGGTATTTCCTCTTTAGTTAAAAAGATGCTGCTCTTATCTGAGAAGCTAAATAAGCTGTAAACCTACACCACAAGTTGAGAGGAGGGATTTAATACAAACTAACTAAAATCATATCACAGCCATACACACACTGTATTCATTATAATAGAATAAAAGCTCAATTCCTCCCTTATCTCCTCTCACTCAGGGAGAAACTGCTACTTTCCATTAATGCAAAAGAATGCAAGGTATTACATTTGAACATAGATCCAAGCCAGGTACTATGAACCCCTTCCCATGCAAACCTGGAGAAGCCCAAGGGGGTTCTGACAAGATGCTTAGATTCCCATTGCCCAACACCCACAGACTAGTGACTAAACTACCTGTCAGTGTACATTCTCCCTCACCAAGTTAAGTCAGCTATGAAGTTTTTTATCCCACGCCTTCTGGGTATGTGCAAACTCTGGGTTAAGGGACTGCAATTGCATGGTGTTTCCATATCATCATGTATCCAGGACCATGTCTATTATACCAGCTAGCTTAAAGAGCAGGAGAGATATAAGACATGTTAATTCCCCTGATAAAACTACAGCTGGTGTAACTTGGAGCAAATCAGTGCTTAAGCTTCAATTTTCTTAGAAAACTGACTGTCTCTTTCCCAAAATTGATCCTGTAACATTACTCTACATGAGCCAAATCTATATTACATACTATTCCACTAGGGGTTCTTTTTCAGGTTTTGAGTTATCACTCTTCCGTTTATTGCTGTTTTGCTCTTCATAGAAGGTGTCAGTGAGGATTACCACTTGCATCTGTGCTTGTGATATCATTGAAATGTGGTGATGTGAGGATTCATCCCATTTGTACCACACTTTAATGATTGTCCTAAATGCTGCCCTTTGCAACCCATCTTTGCCAGACATAACTGACAAGTACTAAGCAGCACTCCTGGTGATGCCTGGGACTGCCTCTTCAGTGCAGTAGGAAAAAAATAGCAATTATTGTGAACTAGACAAACAAATTCCGCAAAAAAAGTTCACATTGAGTTCTTTTGGTTGGTCAGTTGTTTGAGTTTCTTTTTTTTTTTCTTTTTCCTCAGCCAGTAGCTTAGGAAAAACAAATGAACTAAACCCAAAAGAAAAAATCTCCCCAACCCATCTGTTTTCAATACAAGTTTTGAATATTTACACATATGCTTTGCTCCTAAATGCCAGCTTTTGGCTCAAAGATAATTTTTTAAAGCCAGACTGTAAATAAGCATTCAAGAAGAGAAATGCTGGAGAACCTTCTTTCCAGCCTCACAGCATCCCAGTCATTGTGAGGAAATGTCAATTGAAGCAGGAATTACTGCATTAATGCAAAATTTGGTGATAAAGGAAAATAAGCATTCAAATAGCCATGATGATGGTACTACTGGGTTTTACCTTTCAGATTTATTTTTTTGTAATTGTTTTGAATAACAACAGAAGACTTCCATTTACTTCTTTCAGGGTTGTGAATGCTTGTTGAAAACAGACAGTAACTGCTCTTAATTACAATGAGAACAGAAGGGGTAGATGGACCAGTATTTCAGGCTTAGAGAATGAGTACAGTGTTAGGTGCACAGTGTCATCTAGAGGCCAAAAAAAACCTCTTCATAATAAGCTTTTTTTTTTGAGTTTTTTCCCTTGCTCTAATAACCAACACTTACGTCTCCTTGGCTGGTTACATAAATTATCTCTACAAATATCTTGAACTAGAGACCCACTGTGGTCATTCGGAAAGTCTGCATCAACACCTACAGATGAGTGCAGGAATGCTTCACTGCAAGGTACACATAAGTGACTGGACTGCATGTGACCAACCTCAGGAACTCCTTTCTCCTCACATCTCCACAAATAGTTTTAAGCACAGGGAACAGCCACTGTTTGTCACCATGAATAGGCAAAGATGATTGCATTTGAACAAATTTGTACTGACTGGTATAGATACCACTACAGTTTAAACTGTAAATTCATGTCATCTTCTCCATTTTTCTAGGAACATCGTATAAAACCAACATTCAGTAAATAGGACATAGTAAACCTAGATAGAAATACTACATCATTACTGTTATGAAAAATGCAGGAGAAAAAAAATGCCTTTTTTTGAAAACAGCTGGAATATGTTCTAACAGAGCAATCTTAATATACTAACCGAATGAGAACATGAAATATTTGTATCATTCCCAGTATTATTACATGACAGCCTATAGAAAAAGTTGAATTTTCAATCTGTATGTAAGAGGGTATACTTCTCATATGTTTGCTTGCTGTATTCTATTGTTTCCAGAAGAATGATCCCCACTTTAATACACACAAAATAAAAGCACAACCTATCTGACAACTACCTGACATGGAGTTAGGCAGAGCATTTACTGCAAATAGAGTCTAGACAGATTAGTATCACATGAAGAGGAAAAATCATTGGCATAAAGGAAATTATGCACACAAAAATATTTCAGGCTTGGTACCTGTGGGGTACAAACCTTGTGTGGTTTCTGCTGAAAATACCCCAAATAAACCAACAAACCAGTTGGAAGGATGTTATAAAAAGGTGTGCAGACTCATTCAGGGGTAGTACAGGTAGTACTGACTCCATCAGACTGAGAGAGAGAGAGAGAGAGAAAGTGGTGGAGCACTGCACTGAATCAGAAAACCCTCTTAATGCATCTGTACACCCTTGGAAAGAAAGAGGGGGTGGTGAATCAGGCACATTTTTATTCCTTCTTAGCACTGAATAATCACAACTCCTGGACCCTAAGGATGAAGTTCACCTGTAATGAATGAATGAATGAAGTCTGGTACATGGTGGTCCAATCCACATTTATGAGAGAAGGTATCTAGTGACAAGAGTACAGTTAATCTGGGAATTCAGCACCCTGGGAGAACTAAAGCTTTCTTTGTTCTCAGTAGCAAAAATATAGTTCCTGTTATCTCAGTTAAAACAAAGTTCAGTTTCTCCTTCAATGTAAAATAAGTATTGCCAACACTATACCTTCTTGCAACTTGTATGAAATCTATTTACATATTATTTTTTTATTCCGAATAGCATCCGCAATAGTTGAAAGTAAGTGGCAATTAACACTTAAGCATATATATTTCCATAAAAATTTTTCCTGTCTGCAACTCAAACCAACTGGAAAGAAGAACAAAAAGTGGGAGAAAAAGAAACTGCAAGTCATTTATCTGCTATTTCCCCTTCTATTTAGAGTGCATTTAACATGGGTGTCTGCAGGAATTGTCCATGCTGGAAGAGGAAAGCACCTACTTGTCTGCTAATTCTGTAGTTCAACAAGTAGGTCCAGTGTTGATATAAATATAAATATTGAACATATACTATTTTTTATGCTTTAAAAAAATGTGTCTATAGTAGAAAAATTATCTAATTCCTAAAAACATTTAAAAGTAATAAGAGTTACCAGAAAGAATAGAAATATATATTCCATCATAAAGCATGGAAGCAAGAAGCAATCAGCACATTAGTCTTCCCCCACATCTCTAAAAGTACAATGAATTTTAATGTAAAGTGTTAAAATTTAAGAATAAAAGTGCGGAATAGAATTATTTATATAAGTAAAGACTGCACAGCCAGTACTTCACTGAAAACCCATGCCTCCAAAGGCTGCAATGGGTCTTAAGAAATGACAGCGAATTTATTCTCTGTAAAGGATTGTATTTTTTATTCCAGAGAGGATTTCTTCTTTTCTTAAATTTGGTACCTTTAGGCTCCTACTTCACAAATTTAAAGTACAAACTTCATAGCCTGGTAGTTTATAAAACAGTAGCTCTCTAACATTACTGCGATGTCACATTAAACAAACTAGGATACTTTTCCAGTTTGTTAGTGTTTATACATTCATTTTAAAATTATGTTTTGATTGACTCCTATGCATCGAATAGAGACTTTTTTTCATTTCTGTCCCCTCATACAATGAGGCCAGAGCACTGTTAAAAGACTAGCAGGAGGGCAGTATTTAAAGTAAGTCACCAGTTGGAAAAGTGTCTTGACAGGACACTAGGTCTCTTCCTATAGAAATAGACTTCTCACTGATGATTTATCAATTAAAGCCAAAGAGAATCCATGACACACAGAATGAGAGATTTTCACAGGCAGCAAGATTCACATCTTGGGTTTTATTAAATGTACGATTTTTTGCCAATAGCTTCTTCTATAACACTAGACAGTAAATGCTCCTGAGAATTCAGCTTGCATACATATGAGAAATACCGTGATCACATAGTTCTTCTGTATTTTTTAAGCAATATTCAGAAAAGAAAAACAAAAGCTGTTTAAAGCATAGAGATGAAATCAGGGTGCGCACAGCAAAATTTCTTTAATCTACCAAAAGAGCAATTCAGAGAGATGATTAATGGCTGCATGTAAAGGGCATTGAGGAAACATTACTAGAAAACATTTCCATTCCAAACAGATCTATTTGTCAGCTCTCCAAGTAGACTATTATATGCTGCAGGTAATTGAAAGTAAAATAATAAGATTCACAGAATGCCTGATATTTCTATTTTATATCTGAACACTTAGGGGTTTCCAATACCCATAACATTGTGTCTACAGTATGTAACCAACCACCAGCATTTTCACTTGGTCATCCAGATATTTTAAAAATCATTCACCACATTCTGAATAATTTATGGTTTCAGAGCAGAATTCCAATCAGACTTAGATGCTGCAGTTCATAGACCAGGGTATTTATTTCAACTGTATAAAAAGTCCAGTTTATATTAATATGCTAAGCTGAAATTACAGGCACAAAGTCAGTTCAGACGTCTCTGCTCTAGGGGTATAACACACCACAGATCAGAGGAAGGCAACTGAAAGTAGTCAAGTTCTTAAATCAAAACAGGTATGAAAACAACCAGCTGGAAACTGAGTGATTTCAGATTAGTTTCCAAATAATGGAAAGGAAACAGTTACCTTAAGTAAACAGAAGGCACTACTCAGTCTGGATGGATTGCAATCACATTAAGAAAATCCACTGAATCCCTTGCTGGACAAAAACACTAACACATATTCCCCCTCACTATTCCAACATTATGTTCACACTTATTTTGAAGTAATGGGATGGTGGTCCAAAAATAGTTATTTGAGATTCAAAGTGAGTAGCAAAATAACTGTTGTTTGATTGACTGAAGATTTTTAATTTGAAATAACTATGATTAGCAATTTTTGTAAAATTCTTTTCCTGTCCTGTCAGATTGTCATGATTTAACCCCAGCCAGCAGTCAAGCACCAGCACTGACTTGCTCACTCCCTCACCAGTAGGATCAGGGAGAGGATTGGAAAGGCAAAAACTGGAAAACTCATAGGTTGAGATAAAGTCAGTTTAACACGGAAAGCAAAAGCTGCACACACAAGCAAAGCAAATCAAGGAATTAGTTCACTGCTTCCCATGGACAGGCAGGTGTGTCAGAAAAAAGAACAGACAGGATGCCAAGTGTAGACATTGTGTATGTCAGTGCTAACCACAGCACTCCTATCTAAACTTTTTCAAACTCAAAAAAGTGTAATGCTTTCCTTATTTGCTGCTTGACATAGAACTTACTCTCACTGTCAATGCATATCTTGCTCTCCAGAGAGGTAAATGGCTTCCTGCAGCATTTCTCCATGTTTTTCAGCTGCTTTTGGGGAAAGAAGATTAAATATAAAATGCTTTTAGTAATGAAAAAAAAAAACAACAACTTTTCTCTTTACTGTCTTCCAGACCCTGAATCATTCCTTGTATAACAGGGATGGTTTCAATCACAGAGTGCACAGTCGCAGCTAAACCTTGTTCCTGAAAATGTGTTTTTTCATTTTTCCATGAAATTACACTGTTACCCTTCCTCATGGCTGTGATAGATATAAAGAACACCACTCTCCTTTTCCTAAATTTCACAGAAAACCACTGTTATGAAATTTCTATTATTTTGCTTGCCCTCAAAAAGCAGAAATTTGCTTTTAAGTATTTTATCTGTGGACTCTACTATAGCTCTGTAATATGACTGCCCTTTTCATTTCATGTGCACAGTAATTCAGAACAAAAATATTATAGCTCTACACAATTCCATGGATTTAAAACTTCCTCTGTTCCATAAAGTGGAGATCTACTTGTTTTCCAATATATTCTGGCACTGAAGCAATAAAAAACCCCCATCAAACCTGTGCAAACTGCATCTTTTTAAGTCTCTAATAAATTCTATATACTCAGCTGTGGGGGGTTTTGGGTATTTATTTTTTTTTAACTAAATTGAAATATAGTAAATGGTTAACTGCTCTTTAATTAACTTTATTTTGCAGGATTTAATTCTGTTATAACTCCTTTGTCATATATCTTTTATTTAGAAGATACTTCAAACACATTTATCAAGGTTTTTTTCCCCAATTGAAGAAAGAGTGGTAATTTAAAGTTGAGCATTGACTGTAAGATGTTATGATAGCAAAATTATTTCCTTATCTGCTACCTGTACTATTTGACAAAAATGCTATAAGAATTTTTTTGTAGTTGAATACTCTTGAAAATTTATTTTTCCTACAAGTGCTTGTCAAGTCAGATCTTGGCAATTATACAGACTGTATTAGAACAGAATTAAAGTGAATGCTGGAAGTGATCACAACTGAAGCCATCTTCTAAAATGTTTTAAAAGTTTAGTGGATTTTATTGTTACTGATTTTGTTTGCTTTTAGGATTTTGAGGCATATGTAACCAAAAGACACTGTATAATGGCTACAATTTTAATTTTATTTAATCTCTCCACTATATCTTGAAAGGCTGCTTGACCTTACAGTTTTGCTTGCCAGAGAGAGATGAAGGTTTTGAAATATCTCTTTGCTGTTTTTTCTAATCTATTAATAGCTATCTAGTTTTGTGAAAGACCATCTCTCTTTAACAAAACACAAAAATCAAAACTATGTGTTTTGATGAAACTGGGCTCTCAGGGAAAAAAAAAAAGCCACAGACAAGCTGTGATATTATGTTGCAACTTTCGTGTTCCTATACTTATTCTGTTGTGCCAGCAGACTTCAACAGCAACAAGCAGAAAATGTGACAGAGACATCTCGGGACATCATCTCTTCAGATTGCAGAGGCCTTTTTTCTCATTATCTGAAACATCATCAGTATTGTAAAACTTAAGTGTTAGCAGCACTAACTCAGAGAATTACCTTGCTAATTCATTTCAAATCCTTCAGGGCCAGATTCCTTGAGAATTGTTTAATTTTTGTAGCTAAATAAGAAACTTTAGGCCTGAAATATGATGGGAAATAAACCACATAGCATCTTTCCCAACTTTAACTTCCACTGTCAGATCCAGAACTTGGTCCTGAGCTCCCTGAAGAATGAAGTGAGATGAGAAAGATGGGACGCACACTGAGCAGGGCGCTGGGTAAACACTACAGAGCTGAAAGGCACTTGCTGGGTGCCATGTGTGTGTTGCAGACTCTTGGCTGCAATGTGTGTTCATTACCAGTTTGTTGCTGTTAAGTTGCCCATGTGGCCATACCTAGGCATGGAATGCTCGACATGATGATTGAAGGGACCAGTATGATGGCCAAAAAACCAGCCCATCAACAGGGAATGTGGCTGGCAATGGACACAGAGTGGCAGCTGCACATGAATTCAGACTTCCTCACATCCCCTCCACCACGGTGTTTTGGATCTCAGGACTCTGGAATCCAAATAACTCTTTCTTTTGCATTTAGGTCCTTTTTATTAAATGCCTTCAATACATATCTCAAGTCTTTGTTCTTTGATACCTGTGCTCAACACTCCTGAACTAAAAGGTGCACTCAACTTAGAGGTGTGAAAACAGCACTGAGAGTGTTTCTGTAAGCACTAAATTAGTATTTATTAAAAAAAAATCTGCTTTCTGAATCATTGCTCTCTCTTAGCTACCTATCTAAATCAAAGCCAAGCCCTCTTTTGCCTAGAGATACTAAAATGTTTATTCTTGTCCTTATCCCTATTTGCTGTAGAGTTTACCACTGATTTTCATTTGTCACCCACTGTCTGCATTTCATAACTCATAATTTATAACCACCCCTGTGAAACTCTCAGTTTTTTATAACATACTATATATTTAATAAGAGTGAGATGTTTTTACTCCTACTACTATTTCCAACAAGGACATTAAGGTTTTATTCCGGGTGTATCAGAATGCATTGCTGACAAGCAGAAAGGCACCAATAAATTATTCAGGTCATTCTAAGTGAATGCCAATAAAATCTTCATATACAACAGCATTTCTTTTGGAATTTAGCATTTGAGGCATTACTCTAGTTTTAAGCATTACTTTTTTGTATCATGGATTCACTTTTTCTCCCCTTTTCTCTGTAGATAGAGCTAGGTGCATTTAACTATCATGAAAGATGAACTAGAAATAATTTAAAAAAATAAAACTAAAAATAAAATCATCATCATCATCGTCTTTCTTTTCATTCTCTAAAAATGACCGATGAAGAGTCTTCCACATAAAGCACTGCTGAGAAGTGTTTAATCTCTTCAGAATCCCAAGGCATGACGATGTTGTATGGTCCATTAAAATAAGACTACTTCTCCTTTGCATTCTCTATACTTTCAAAATTTATAACTATTTAGGGTCATGATATCATGGACATTAAAGCTTGCCTTTGCATTATTCTGCTTCACTGTAGAACACAAGACACGTATTTGCTGATGAGTGCTGAAAGTCAAACATTGCATTTCGAAGAAAGGGCAAAAGGGAATTAAATTAACTGTTCAAGGATATGTTCATAGAATATTCCTATGTTCACAAATAGGAATAGATTATTTGACAAAGAATGGAAAACAAAATGTATATGATGAGCCCAATTTACTGTATAGACATCAGGACTACATTCATGGTCTGTTTCTTGGGTTTGTTATTCTGCAACGTAACCCAGACGTGAAGACATAAGCCTGCCCTAGGGCTTTGTGGTCAGCGTTGCCCTCAGAGTCCCTGTATGCAATGCACTACCACTGAAGAAAGAAAATTCATACTGGGAAATTCAAAGTTCAACAATCCTCAGGTACCAACTTTCTAGGGATCTGTGTTTTTTTTCTGGACAATGTTTTGGATGTACATATAGATAAGAAAGAAAAATATATGCACGTTATCAAATTAGGGTTTAACTTCAGAAGCAAAACAAAATGAGGTGCCCATAAAGCAGGAATAAAATTATGAATATTAGTCTGATTATAGCCTCTCCTCATCCTCTGAAAACTCAATCTTTATACTTGTTCAGTAACAAGGATAAATTTTTAAAAGCTTCCTGAAATATTGAGTGCGATTTTGAGCTTCAATGTGTGCTTTAAGACTAATTTTTTAGTGTTTCATAGGCTCAGTGTTTGATTTTTAAGTGTTCAGAAATCTATTTCTAAAAATAGTCTTGGAATAGTGGACCAGGCATAACATGCAATGCTAAAGACCCAGAAAAGTATTGATATCTCCACTGAAATAACAGAAATCATTTTATTTTAAATATGAGAATCGATAATTACAGACTACAAGACTAGACTCTAATAATGCTTCAGAACAAGTGTTGCTCCATGAACAAAGGTGCGTCTAAAATGCTTCCTTGGGTCCTAGTTTTCATGACTGATGGTCTGGCTTGACTCTCCAAAGCAAATGTTGATGGCTTGCTACAATGAACCCAAACTTTGATTCACATGTGTTTCTGCTTGATTTTCTCTTACTTTTGGTTTCTAACAGACACACCACTCCCTATTTTCAAACCCAGAGAACTGACCTAAGCTCAAAAATTCATGCTAAATTCTGGCATTAACATTACTGAACGTGGCCTTCTTCTCACCCCACCAAGCACCCATCATTACAAATTCGTTTGTTTTTGACCACTGGAACTGGGGGTAAAGTGGGGAGAAAAAGTTTCCTCTCTTGTAATATATCTTTATAAGTATTTTTTGTTTTCCTATAAATGAATTTCTCTCCATTGCTAAGAGAATTTACAGTATCTATGCTGCTATCAATGCTGTGTTCTGTCCCTAATTATTTGCTGGGCAGGCAATTCTTAAAAATCAGTAAAACTCTTATTGCAACAGTTCTGATAAAAGTTCTCATAAAAACTTCGTTGTCTTAAAAGGGAAGATATGTGCTCTTGAGACTCTCTTGCTGGCAATGTTTTAGCTACTCAAAACACTGCACTGACTATAAAGTGTAGGTGCTAATCCACAGGGAACCTTCTCTCTGCCTCCCCAAGAGTACATCATGTTCTAGCTATAAAAAAACACTGTGTTTTAAACTATATATATTTTGAGAGTTGTTTGAAAACAACAACATAAAAGTTTAATGGCCATTGCATTTTACTGATTCTTTCTACATGCATAGTTTCTATTTAACATGTTATACTTCAAATTATCTATTTTTAATGAAATTAAATTTACACACCATCTAATGGCCAGCATGTAACCCTTTCCTTATAAGCTTCCCTGATTATTCTGACAGGATCTAATACACTGTTTCTAATAAATAAAGTATATTAAGAATACTTTGTATTGAAAAAAAACCAAAACAAAGCAACAAAAAACCCTTCTTTTCCCAAAAGAACAATGAGATACATCTAATATTTTCTTCAAAACTCAGAAGAATGGTAAGGTGGGAACAGATTATGTTTCTTCAACATTCTTCTTTTGAAACTGGACCACCTATTGCTCAGTAGTCCATATTATTTTCATGGGTATTTTCAGGAGCATTCTCTCCTTAAGGTTTATTCAAAAGATGAGGTCAAATTTTATTTAAGGGAGAATTTTTATATTATCATTGGACAATAACACAGAGATGAGCAATTTGTATTTAAAGAACTATATGAAGAAATTCTATATTAATAAGCCAAAGCATTTAAAAATATGAAAAAGAAGATTTGGAATATGAGTTGTAAATTTTAGCTTACCCCATGCAACTGAAAATTGACATGGTTTTGAAAAATGCCTAATTGAAATAAATCCTTTTGTTAAAATAGAGTCAAAATGCTTTGTGTATGCAAGTATTCCTTGTTGCTAAGGAACCAGATTCCTAAGAAAGCAGAAGGATTTTGCTTGTCTTTTAAAGCAAATAAAGAAAGTTTTGTCCTTAGCTTTACTCTAAGAAGAGGTAAAGAAACTTAATTGAAAACCTGTCCAGGATTTACCTAACGTTCTTCAAAGTATGTAAAAAAATTATTCTGGAACAAGAATTCACAAAGTTACTTCTGGCCTTTCGTATTTCAGTGAAGAAACACAGTCTCGCTAATATTGATTTGCTTATTTTTCAATATAGGTTCTAATTTCCATCCATTTTAGCAGTCTTCTCTCCTAGTTCAAGCATTTCAAAGCTGAGAATCTGAATGTTAAAACTCTCCATTTGAGAGATGCACAGAATGTCTACATGGCACCCCAAAATGGACAATCAGCATTGAGCTACAAGAGGTGAGGAAGAATATTACATAATTATTTGGCTTAACTTCTGTGAATCAGTTAGTGGAGAGTATCCCACAGACTTGTTCAAGACCCTCCAGTACCTACTATCATTTAAGACAATGTGCATTTCTTTTGCTAAACAATCATGTCAGTTTAAGAGATGGTTGCCACTTCTTGGCCCTAATTCTGAAAACAATTTTACTGCATTTTATTTCTGTGTGGTTTTTCATCCACAAGGAAAGTACTCCTGCTTACCATGAATGCTGTTGTGATAAGACCATTTATACCTGGATCTTCAGTTTTTGTTAAAATGACAGGAGAGGCAGCTTTGAAGTACATCACCATATACCCTTTTTTTGACTTTGTTCAAAAAAAAAATATTTTATGAGCTAACAGAAAATTCTAGTCCCTAATCTCTACATTTATAAGATTTCTCAGACATGGTAAAATTGCTTGAGAGAACTGTGTGTATTTTCACATTAAATCTCTGACCTTTATGAGGTTTCCCTGTCACAGTTAATTTTTTTTTGTGTGGAAAAAAATAATTAAATCACTTAGTCTTAAAAACAAAGGCTTTAAAATTCTCTCTCCCCCTCTCCTCCCCGCCCAAAATAGTTTACTTTTCTAATTTTGCATTTCTCAGACTTTATGTTGTAAAGCACCATTATTCCTGCACGATCAGTCTCATATTTTTCATTGTTCTTTCAAAGAACACCCCAAAAACTCAGCAATTAGATTCACAATGTACTGACAACTCAGGGTACTCAGATGTCCAAAATAGCAGCTTTCCAATGCAAATGATAGTAGAGTGATAAAGTGATCCATAAATCTCTCTTTTCCCACTTTTCATAATTTTTTACCATTAAAAGAAGCTTTCAAGAAATCTTTTTTCCTAGCTGTACTTACACCTTCAATAGCTTGTAATGGAGCAAGGTAATGGGAACAGCATAATTGCTAGAATCAAGAAAGAACATGTCTCATACTGCACTGTTCAGTCAAGTGGGTGAACAAATGAAGATAGATAATGATGAATTAACTCTGTCATGGTGCTGGATTCCTTTCAGCATTCCAACCAGTATTTCACAAAACCTTACATTTTTCACTATGTAGGGACAGGAGTTGCAGTATCACAACAACAGGTAACTGGAAAGTGTCATTAGACTGGTCAGCTGAGACAAAAAAGCAGGGAAAAGGAGGGAGCCACTAGGCTCTCTGTTCTGAGACTCAAAACAGGAATATTCATACTGATATTGGCAACAGAATAGGAAATGTTGTGTTTGTCAGCTAGGAACACACAGTGCTGCATCGAGAAGAGAATTGTTAAGCTGCTGATTTTCTCCTCTGTGGGAAGGAGAGGAAAATAACAGGCTTCCTGTGTGACTTTCAGGGGACTATTTGGGGTATTGGCTAATACGCAGCAAAAATTCTTAATTCATATTTAGAGCCTTTAGTTGCAAGCATAACTAATGCATTAAAATGAGATAACTTTTTTTATCCAAAATTAGGATATGTAATTGCTTCTTTTTTTCTTCTTTTTTTTAAGGTAAAGAAGAAAACAAGTGATAGATAACACTCCCCTTGTTAAAGAACACATGCAATAAGTGTACAGAATAACTCACTTATTTGGCTGAGCAATGAAGAACAGCAATTTGTCTCCAGCCAAGGGTACTTAACGTATATGGAATTTCTGCAACACAGTGAGAAAGAAACCACAGGGAAAACAATTCTTTTGAGGTACGTCATTCCTTCACACTGAGTCCAATGGCCAACGTAATAATGGAACTTACAGAGAGTGCTGCGTCTATCTCTGGGGTCCCCAAGATTAAAAGGACATGGACTTGTCAGAGTGAGTCCAGAGGGCCACTAAGATGACCAGAGAGATGGAGCAGTTCTCCTATGAAGACAGGCTGAGAGAGCTGGGGTTGTTCAGCCTGGGAAAGAGAAAGCCCCAGGGAGACTTCAGAGCACCTTTCAGTAACTAAGGGGTGGTCTACAAGAAATTTGGAGACAGACTTTTCACAAGGGAATGTAGTGATACAAGAATGGCGAATGACTTTAAATTGAAAGAGGGCAGAGGTGGTGAGGCACTGGAACAGGCTGCCCAGTTAAGCTGTGGATGCTGCATCTCTGGAAGTATTCAAGGCCAGTTTAGATGGGGCTCTGAGCAACCTGGTCTAGTGGAAGGTATCCCTGCCCATGGTAGGGGAGTTAGAAGTAGATGATCTTTAAGATCCCTTCCAACCCAAACCATTCTGTGTTTCTAAATATCTGAGATTATGCAGTCTGCTTTTTTCCTAGGTAATTACAAAATAAAACAAAAAGGAAAGATGACCTTTTAATAATTAATACAGTTATTGTTGCAGTTGGCGATTTGAAGTGTATCAAAAGACTTTGATGATATATACTCACCATTATTTGTAATGACAGCTTTGTTTCACAGTGCCTCTGCAAAAGAAAAAGTTACCTTAATTGCCCTAAGCCATAAACCAAGAAAAGTCCAACTAATGACTAAGAATAGCAATACAGCACACTCAAATCACTTTTTTTTTTCTACAGTCTGTTTGCTGCAGACAGATACTATGAAGGAGTTGATTGTATTTTCTCATCTGGAGACATGACCTTTCTAGTCTAGTTCTGATACAAGTTACTAACGATGTGATAAACTCTACTTCGCCCCGCCCCCCAAACTCTTAGCCTAAAATATCCCAGCTGGCACTGGATCTCCTTGAACTGACCCAGCTCAGACCCTCTTTCAGTTGGAAGGAACAGCAACCAACAGAGTAAGGACCCATAACCAAGTGTGGATTTGGTCATATTTGGCTAATGGTTTGGCTAAGGTGTCTCCTGAGGTTCATTCATTGGCCAAATTTGCCACATGGAAAAATTGTGGATGTTAAAAGTTCTGTGTTTTCACTAACTAAAATTAAGGTGAAATTTTTTGGTGGTAGTGGCCTTTTTATTGTTTGCTGTTTTGATGAACTACTGGTACTATCATGCATACTTCTCCATGAATTTATTAAGGACCTGGCAAAGCATTTACATGAATAACTCTGACTTTTCCATATACAGCAATTAACACTTGGAATCACCAGATAGTTTGGCCCACAGATCAACACACCAGTGTTGACCCAACTGAGAACAAAAGCCTTGAATTTTTTCTTTCTTGTTTCTATCTTAACAAGTGTAACAGGACTTTTCTCTATAAATCACATTTCAGCACTTGGGGAACTAAAGAACACAGGTTTAATTCAGTAAGCTGTCTGCATGAGGAATTACCACAACAATCAGTACACCTCACTTCACGTGGGCATGCAGATCATCTTCCATGATTTTCACTGCCACCATCTAGATACCCATGGGGTCAGATTCTGAGCTAATATCAAAGTTAAAAACCAGCTGCTGATGTACCTGCTAAGGAATTCAGTCTTGCGCTTACTGGTGATTCTGAGTTTAACTTATATAATGACTGTTAATTCTTTGAGAGTTCATAAATATGTTTTCTTTCAAATGTTTGCTCAAGGAAATACATAAAAGCACCTATGGCAAAAATAATTAAGAATCAAAAGGTAAATACAGAAAATGTAACTGCCTAGTAAGCCTTCATATATATCTTTTAAAAATGGTTGTGAAGTAGATTTAACTTCAAATGATTAAACAAAAAGGAATTAACAAGTCTGTAGGAGTAATTGAATTGGCTCAATTATTAGTAAAACAGTCAGAAGATAATAATCTTCCTCATTCTACTGAATTGACTAAATTGGCAAATGAGCTGAAGAACTTGCAAAGTTGAACAGGTTTCAAAAATCCTCTGGTGCTTGTAGACATCAGGATTTATTTGCTTACTTTCAAATAACCTATGTCTAGATCCAGTAATTACAGGAAATACCCTCAAAATCATAGGGAAAACCAGCCAACAAGATACTCCGAAGAAAGAAAAAGAAAGCATACTTTGCTTGAAAAAGTGACTTCACAACTCTCCAACATGATCGAACATCTAAAGTTAAACAGTTAGCTGCTTGTATAAGTACCCTAGAAAAAAATGCAACTTGGTTTCAAACATGCTGGGTACTGTCTGTTTCATAATTTTCAGCTCTGACCACTCACATTGGCTTTCATTTCTCTTTGCAAATGAGGAGAACTAATCACACAGTTAAAATTTCAGCAGCTGAAGTAGGAGCAGCAAAACTAGATCTTGTTTACAGGAGGATATGTTATCTCCTGGCCTTCATTTCCTTTCAGAAGAAGCAGCAGAATGCAGCAGGGGAGCTTTCCTAGAGAGGGCTCTGCCTCTTTGTAGACAAAGTGCTGCTGAATTTGGGCAGTACTGCCTACAAAGGTTAAAACTGAATACCATCCTCCGTCCAATTTTAGGTGTTTTTTTAAATTTTTTTTTTAAACTTTTCCAGAAGGCTTTTCCATTCACTCAGTCCCGGAGCTTCAATGCCAGTTGTGCTATGAAACAACTACAATTTGAAAATTGTGGGTACAGACACCTGTGCCTTCCATGTAAATGTATCCAAGGCAAACAGCAAAAGTTCTGGGGAGGAAATGGTTTGGTATTCCCGAGTGATGGGTTAGAGAAAATAGGTTGATAATTTGACCAAGAGACCAAAGAGAATCTGCCTGCTCCTCGCCAAAGTCTGCAGGAAGGCATGAGCTTGTTTGTTGTAAGAATAGAAATAAAAACTCAAATGTAGCCTGGCATGGGCACTCTCAAAATTACTTGCACGAACTTAACAATGTATTATCTTCCAACATTAGACATGAAAAAATTCCACACAAATGGTAATGAGATAAAAAGTGCATTTTTCGCATTCCATCATAAAGCACTAGATTAATGTGTTACATGGGCATTGCAGGAGACAGGTGAGCTATAGAGTAAGCTGTATGATATTAAAAAATTGGCGAGGGAGAAAGGTATATTGAAAAATAAAGTGGGTGAAATCAGTGTTAAATGCTACCCATGGAATATGGAGGGATGATGAATTGCACTTCTTTCACTACAGCTCTCCTATGATATTCAGATAGGAAATAAAGTTTCCAACCCTAGTAATTGGAATGTTTGCAAGACATTAAAAGAAGGTTCAGAGATTTCATTTCTTCTTCTTCCTGCACTGCCATGCTCTGAGAAGGGCTCATCCCTAGAGAAGTGCAGATAGTGTTGTTGACAACACCATCTTTAAAAGAGATTTGTGGTCTAACCTGCTTACAAAATAGGAAGAATTGGTGCACTTTCAAGGTCCTTTCCAGCCACAGGCAATATACAAGTACTTGCCCTGCTGCCCTCATGCTTACAGGAACTGCCAGCAGCCCTGTCACCAAAAACAGCAGGGAGAACCCTTGTCTGAATCTCTGATATAAGAGCTCTGGTCATATCAACCACTCTCACTCATTTTTCATTACTGTCTAAGTCCTAAATCTAAATTAACTCTTTTTAATATATTATTAGCCTTGAGTTTTTGTAATAGAGCTACATAGTTACAATTAGCAATATTTTCCAGTATTTCAGAAACAGAGAAACCTCATGAATGCTCTCTTACTTTAAAGCTGGATTGGTTTTAGATGTTACATGTTTAGGAGTTACATGTGTCTCTGTTTCTGTTGCACCAAATCATAGTCTGACCTCTGAAAGCAGTTCAGAGGAGTTCTATTATTATTATTAGGAAAAGAGACACATAAATGTATCCACAACACACTGTAACCACTCACCATTTCTGCAGACTTGATATGCACACATGGAATATGGAAAATTAATAGGTTTTTTTCATTATAGGAACCAAATCAGCCAAAGGTTTGAAGTACAGTTAAGTATAATTTCCCTTCGTCACTTAAAAGAGCACTGCAATAACATCTGTAAAGACAAGCAAAAAGCTTTAAATTCCAAAAGAACAAAGCTTTACTTAAAGACTAATGTGAAATAACAATGAGTTTTTTAAACTGAGAAATCTCAAGTGACTTGTTCAGACAGCCTAGAACTACATGGGGGTAACTGTCCCTGCTCTTGCACGCTGTGTCCTTGCCAGTGGGTCCTTACTTCCTGGCTTGATTTTAGATGAATCAACAGCTTCAAGTTGCAGAAAATGCTACATAGTCCTCTCTTGTCCCTAGGAAGGTTATTTTCCTTGATTGTGATAACTGGCTTCCTAATTCTCAGCAGTCCCTTTTCCTCAATCTGAGAATTTCACAGTCTACAGGCTTCCAGACTTTTCTGAGGAGGCTGTTCTCCACAGCCTGTGAAAACCTCTCCCTTCCTTAGTAATTGTTTCCACAGGAGAAATCCCACCTTCCTTCCATAGGCACTGACATCTTTAATTTTAATTTTTAATTTTAAAGGGCATATCATAAGAACAGCAAATTAAGCATAAAGTGTCCATTTTTCAGTGTCCATAAGACAAAAGGCTTGTATATTCCCATATATTGCTAATACTGGCATCCAGAGTTTGAGACTTTTTTTTTTTTTAAGATCTTGCAGAATAACCTGTCTTGTCTTTTATCTTCAAGACTTTTTCCCCCTAGAAGCACAGGTGCATGTTGAATTCCCAGTCCCTTAGTTAATTTCTGCTTCGGGCTCAGACTGGTTCATGGTCATAGAATATTAGAATCATTAGGGTTGGAAAAGACCTCCAAGATCATCAAGTCCATCTTTCGGCCAAATACCACCACGCCCACTAGAGCATATCGCGAAGTTAAGTGAGTAATGCTCACCATAGAAAATGATCCCGCTTCATAAATACCTGAAACTCTCACATTCCAAAATAAAATTTTGATTGCTGTATCAATCTATTATTTTTTAATACTCATCACACAGATAAAAAGCACCTTGCCAGCTGCTTTTTCATTACATTAATTCTGGAAAGTCATCTTTTGAGAAATAAGAGATAATGAATGATAGCTACAACAAAAAGAAACTTCCCACGACAACCGTTCAATTTTCTAATATACATCTATATGTTGCAGTATATACTTCTTTTAAAAATAAGCTCAGTGTATTTCTTGACTAAGTCCAAATTTTACTAATAATCTAAAGAAAGTATGAACCTGGGAAGTTTGAGTTAATGGTGTTTGCCACGGCACTATCTGTCCAGTTAGCAGGTGACCACAAGCGTCGGGCACCCACCTGCAAGGGAGGGGATGATGGAGGCTGCTCGCAGGGCGCAGGAGAGTTGGTGAAGCTCCAGCATAGGTTCGCCTAACCCACTGGTGATAAGGGCGCGTGGAGGAGATAGGAACGAGGCGGAAGGACTTCTTCATGGAAAAACAGGAGAGGGTTTATTCAACTAGGGAAGCACGCGAAGAAGACAAGAAAAGCCGTTAACAGGGTGTTTTTATGCCCTTACAGGATGGGAGGGGAAATATGAAACAACCAATGACTCAGGGACATGGGGGTTGTACTAAGGCAGGAAAAGGGGTACAGAACCAATGGGGAGTAATGTGGGAGGGGGGAAATAGCATGGGCCAACAAGGGATTGAGGAACATAGAGCTTTCTAGGGGGAGAACCAAATATAGGAGGGAAGGGGAAGAGACGGCAGTGGCCAATTCTGGGGACATGATCAGCATACCCTGCACAGCTTGCTGGCCGTGGCACCAGCCATGGCACACTGCAACAGGTGTTGAGCATTTTAGCAGGATCCTTCTTTTTTCAATTGTTGTCTATTACATAAGTATATCAAATAAAAAATAAAAAGAGTTGTATGTTATCTCTTGGCCTTCTCCAGCCAGTATTTGCATGTCCATTAACGTTACTGTAGATTGGATTTCAAGGTGGAGGTCAGTACAGTTGCTAGCAGATCAAGAACTAGGAATTGACTCAAGAGCTGGGTGATGGCTCCTGCCCTGATACAGTGACATCTGTAATTCATAGAACACAGTACTCTTTTTTGGGTGCTGAAAAGGAGTGAAAGTACAAGATAAAATTGCAAGAACATCTAAAGAACATAAAGCAAAGTAAACCATACATAGGTCTCCACGTTTGGTTAGATAGGAAAGTTTCTGAGGTGTTTTCTGAGACCTGACCATGAAAAGAACCAGATGAACTGTTGGAGGAAAGCATGGAACATATTAAAATATAGGAAAAATGAAAAGAAAATTGTAACCAAGTTAGGAATGGACAAAACCCCTCTACTGTTTTCATTAGTGATGTAGGGCTTCTGGCATGACTGTCAACCAAAGATGGGCAGCAGCATCCAGACCTTGCCTGAACCATTAGGTGACCAGGGATTTATTTGAAGTCATAAGTCCTCATACTATGTTAGTGCGGTTTTACAGGGCAACTTTAGTGAAGTCAAAGACTTATAATAAGCACCAAGCTGCCACAGCACAGTGGAGATATGCCCCTCGCATTCTTACAGTTGGGCAGGTGGGGGAATTACTGTGTTGCAGAATGGAGAAAGTTGGTTTGATGTGTGGGCTTTGGCACGTGGTGAGCATTTTTGCAAGGAAGTATTTTACTGTAATTTAACTTTTATTGTAAGGCATGACACATCCTTTCCAGCTAATTGCTCTATTTCAGCTTTTAAAATGAACAGCTCTTTCTCTCTTATGTTTCAGCTCATATATTGTAATGATATTACTGCTACTGTTAAAGGTGACCTGGAAATGATTTTAAATGATTTGCTTCTTGCTTCTTCATTCGTTTACAATGAATAAAAATGCCTAAGAGATTCTAGACTATTTCTAAAGCATATCTGCTCTACTCCCACTTTCTATTTTTACTTTATATATGTCATCTCTCATATTCCAGCTTTACTCATGTAAGAAGTGCACATGATATATTCCTAACAGCCATTTTAAGTTGAAGAAGTAATAAAGATTTTTAGGACAAGATTCAGCTCTGTTACCTGATGTGCTATACAGATTCTTACGAATGTTGTGATACTCTGGGGAACTATCTGGCCTTCTGCACTGGGTGTGAAGCTCTGCAGTCATTCCACTCACTTGTTAGATTCTACATTTTCTGATTGATGATTTTGGTATGGATTTGTCAAAGAGAGAGGCCAAGGGGCAAGAGATGCTGTCAGAAGACCTACAAGCTTTTGCTGAAGGGTAGGCAAATAGAGCACCCATGTATTAAGGTATCAACGTTCAAGACAAATAGAACTCCCCAACTTCCCAAACTCCAATTCATACTTGTGAGCCTTATTAAGATTTATGCTTTTAGGTAAGAGATTCGGATTAATTTCAGAAGAGAAGAGGTGAATTCTAACTTTGCAGGGAAAAAAAAACCATCCAGAATCCATAGTTTTAAAAAGACTGCTATGCAAAGATGTTCTCTCACCCAGAGCCAGGTCAGAGAAGCAGTTGCATCTGGGAATGGCAAGTACTCCTCCATCTTTCATTTTATGTGCGGAATAAAGAGATCAAACCAACTTTTAAAACACCTGAGCAACAGTTTTGTTCGGCAAAGAAGAATAGTGTTCTCTCTTTCATATCTGTTAAACTGAAGCATTTACAAGATGTAAAATCCCTATTGGGAGCATAATGTGAAAATCCACTCAGTGTGTGTGTTTCTTTAGGAACTTAAAGTACTAGCAACTTGATTAATTTCACTTCTCTTTTCCCTTCAACCCTAAAATATGAGAACATTCTGAAATGTACAGTGAAAAATCTTGATACAAAAAGGATTTCATTCTGTGCAAAACCAAATCAGATGACTTTTTCGTAGAGAACTATGCATGCTGTAATCATGGGGTATCACAAGAGCATGAGGCTGCTGCAGTCAAGGATAATTTGAAACCCACAGGTAGGCAAAGATCAAAACGCACCTTCAGTTCTACAGAGGTGTTGCAGAGATGAGTGGACAAACAGGTTAACTAAACCATTGGATTTCTGAAGCAATTGATGTATTCAGTATGGTTGGCTCCAGCAGTACAAAAACATGTAACCAAAACAAAAAATAAGAAAGGTTTGTTGTTCTCAGAAGAAATTGCCATATCAAGTCCCTGAGTGTCAGATTTATACTATTAAAAAGACTGTATTTTAATCTCAAAGAAACTATTTGAGCAGCAGAGCACTCAAAATAAGCGAAACAACCATTATGTGGATCAGGATAGATAAAATTAAGATTATTAGCTCAAGAAAAGACCCTATCAATTTCTAATGAGCTTATACTGTCATAACACAGTTTAAAATGTGAACCCTCCACAACATCCCTCTTGATATTTTCTGAAGGAAAAGGAAGGCTTTAGTAAGGCTTTTGACTGTGTCCCATAACATATTCATGGACTAACTGCTGAAGCATAGGGTAGATTACTGTACAATGAGATGGCCTGATATCATCTGAACCATAAATATGATTCCTCTTTTCCAAAATACAAGAACAGTTAAAAACCAATTCCTATAGAGTGAAATTTAAAGGTAAGCTATGGGTCATTAAAATGTTTCAATTCCCACAAAAAGAAAAAAGGCTTTTAGGATTTTAAACTAGACTCTTAAAAACCATGCACCATTTTAAAGTGAATCGAAGGTTCAGTCCAAGGAGAGAAAACTGAGAGTGCACCTCATAAAATAATAAACTCTGAAGGTTAATAAGTATTTGGAATTTTTAACACAATTAAATTTCTAATAAAAAAAATATGATAATCTTTACCTCTGTTGTCTGTGATCTTAAATGCAATACCATGTATCTATAAAAAACATTTCACAACAAATGTAGGAGTCTTCTAGAGACTAAACCGAGTTGTAAATTAGAAATTTAGTGATTTAATAGTTCTTAATTGGTTAAAAAATTAGAAGCAGAACACACTCCCTCCACTTCCATAAGCTTATTAACTTCTACTAGACAGGTTTCCCTACCATTATCAAAAAGAACAATAATTTTTATTTTAAATGACCACTAGTAAATATCATTTACTATAAAAATATTACAATACCAGAAAATCTTCCTATGAGACATATTTATGGAATTTTCTGGAGATGGTGAATTCTGTAAACAATTATACTCCAGTATGGACCTCTTATACTTCAGAACCCCAGGAAAGGGAAATGGGTTCATGACAAAGACTAAAAAACTAAGAAAACAGTTTTTACAACCATTGAGGGAAGTGTTACTAGTTTGTTGTTCATGTTTAATTAGTTTTCCAAATGCCTTAGTCAAAATCTCGATAGTCTGCCATTATTGTTAAAATCTAGTCATTCCTCAAAGTATTTACAGGATAACTGATGGCACAGATCATTTGTCATCAAAGGCATAAGATTAGGCACAAAATTAAATGCTGACAAAACATACTTCAACAGCAATAGTCAGAATGGCAAGTGTATAATAGAACTTTTAAAGCACTTTTTTTTTTTTAAATCTTCCTTTACATAGAATGCGTTTTCTTACTGACACTGGTATTACGATTTTCAGACAGACCAGGAATGCATTATACAAACTGTGACTGGAAAGATGGCAAGTTTTTGTTTGTTGAAGTATTTTCATCCGCCTATTTTTGACAAGGTCAAAAACCTCCTTTATTTCAAATTTACATTTGGCTGATGATAAAAAGTAGCTATATGCTTTGAGATAAAATAACCCACAATATCAAGTAATAAACATTTGAAAGCACTCCTACTAATAACTGAATTCAGCAGTTCAGAAATGTCCATCTTTGTCAAACACTGTGCTTCCTAAGTGTTCTGCTAATCACTTGTAAGCACTGAACACACAACTCACTGAAGTCTCATTCTATTGTTTGCATTTCAGATGAACAATAATTCAAACAAACATGGAGACATTTTAGAAAGTGTTGCAGAACAAATCTTTAGAACTCTCTTCTTAAAAAAACCCAAACCAACCGAACAACAAAAACCAAAAACCAGCAAGCAACAAACCCCCAAACTAGAAACCAATCATGAAAAACACACACAGAGAAGGAGCTCCTTTTCTTAATTCCCACCCTAATTAGTGTCTGTCAAGAAAAGTTAAAGAAGCACTGTATTTTGTGGTGGGTGAGCCATGGAAAACCAGGAGTGAAAAAGTTTAAATCCTTCCAAATCAGCACTTACAAATCAGAGATGCCACAAGCACAGGTAAACTAAGCTATCAAACTCTGCTCCTGCTGACAGAAATTCTCTTCTTGTCACAGAATTTTTGAAGGGGTTCCCATATGATTCCTTTAGACTCTTACTGAGGTACGTCCACTAATGTAATTTCTAACAGCAAGTAGATCTGGCATAAATCTCTGAACAAGGTGGTGTTAGAAAGTCAGCTAATGTCTTCATGTCACTGAACATCAGTACTAAATATTTTTTGGGTTTGTGTCTCTGAAAGCAGCAACCACTTGTATGACAATGCAATTGACATTCTCTATGGGCACAGAATATGTCTGTGTACACTTTATTTTCATATCTGAACTCAAACCAATGCTACTTTATGAATGCACAATAAGAATAATCTGTCTCAAGCCTTTAAAAGAACATGCCCTTGGATGTTGTTGTATTCCTTTCCTGTTTATCTGATCTAGCAAAGACTTTCACAGAAGTGATATTCTTTTATTAGAATTAATTAATAAATTATGCAACTGACATCTGAAATCCCAGCAACAGTCATTTGCATGACAGAAAACTTACACTGGCAGCACTTCTTTTTCAACAAGGTCAAAAATCTCCATCAGTTAGTTCTACGTCAAGTCTAGCTGGTGAAGCATTATGGCTGTATACTTTCATGGTAGAAATTCTTCGTTAACAAAGAACAGCCACATGCACAAATAATGCAAAATATGCATTGAAGGTGACATCTGAAGAAAAAGAACAGCAACAGAAAACTCTTTCCTTTACTGCTTCTGAAGGATGGGCTTTTCCTATGTCCTCTGAGGCACTGTCACTTGCTTTATAATACAGTTCTATTGGGAAAAAAATACACTAAATATCATTTTTAACTTACCTTTAATATTACTTCCATAACCATTAAATCAACAGATTATTCTTATTAAATCTGGAACTAGGTCTTTCAGTCTCAATTTACTTTTCACTACTTAGCTAGTTCTTTTAGTTGAGTGTATACTCTTTGCTAAGCATGTCCTTTGACGCATAAACCAAGCAAACCCACCATATAGGCCCAGATACTGAAAGTTCAAAGTCAAATCATGGATTCTGACATTCATCTGAGCTGATAAAAAAAACTGAGAAGGGTTTGAAATATTTTCACACTAGGATTTTTCTGAAAGATCTCTTCTGTTTTTATAACACTTTGTTTGCTTCCCTAACCCTTCTTTCCCTTTTCACTTAGCTGCTGAAAAGAGATGCATTTCAGAGATAGGAAAGATAAAGGAGGGGAAAGAGGACAAAATTAAAATTTTTGGAATCCTATAAAGTACCCTAGAAACCATCTTTATCTCATTCTGAAGTGAAAAGAAGCAGTAAAGTAGAATTCAACACTAGTCCCATATGAATCTATACAGGGTTCTTTCTCTTTTGTAGTGTAATTAATGAAATGTTCTCTTCGAGAAATTCTTCTCCATAAAACAGCTGCACAAGTTTTAGACTTCTTGTTCATTTACAGTCTAGAACAGTCAGATTCATGTAAAGGAGAGGCTGGGAGAAGCAAATGAGAAAAGCAAAAATGCCCAATCTCTGTAGTGTTTCTATCAGAGCACTGCTAAACCAGTCTTAAGTAGTCTCCCAAATTCACTGATACCAAATTTTTTACAGACTTTTTATCCGTTATCTAGGAAAATTATGAAACAATGAATTTTGGCCTTGAAGGCAACTCATAAGTGACACCTTAACTCCAGCACACAGTGAATCACAAACAGAGCTATGAATCCCTAAAATACAAGTAATTCTGTATTTTACATTCCACTCACTGTGCAACACATCTAACTAAAGCCTCGTCTGGGTTAGCCACCAACTATGTTCAAGTCCCAGATATTACGTATATTTGAGTGCATGTAGAGTGAGGTCTTAAAAAATTCTACATTATTAATCATTACATTAGTAACTTTTAATCAAGGAACTCATCAAGAAAGTAGGACAAGGCCAGTTCGGTCAACCTGATGCTGATTATCACACAGATGTGTTATCATGCACTTTCTCAAAAGGTTTTGTTTGGATTTGAGAGCAAAATTATTTCTAGTATCAAACCATGTGTGTCTTTTTTTTCCTGTTATAAGCTCAAGCTAGCAACTGTGATTAGAAAATTAAATGCAAATACTTCTGAAGAAATAAGATGAGGGGAACAATTCCATGATTTGTCATTGCCATCAACAGGCCTACACAGTACAATGCAATTACTGTGGATGAGGCAAGCAAGGCTAGGTACAAGTGAGGATCTTTGCCAGGCAAAATTTCTGTTTCTGTAACTTCATTCTACTATGCATAGAGACCCTTCAGATCAAAGAGTCTCACCTCTAGAAGGACGAATTTCTAACATGTTATCGAACTGCAGATAAAAATTAGATAAAATAAGATATCTGCTTTCTAACCTAACAAACTGGTTGGAGAGTTTATTTCCCGGTTTTCAACGTTGCACAGCAGCATAACCTCGGTTATGACTTGGGTGAAAAGCTTCTAAGCTGCTAGCAAGTGCGGTGAGAAAACAAATATAGTAAAGCCCCATTAGGTAAGAAAAGTAAAATTAAAGATGGAAGAAAGAGTGCTAAGACAGAGGTGGTCAGTAGCTCAAGGATTCCAGAGGTAAAATTAATACAAATGTACAAAACGCTAAGGAAAAAAAGCAGGTAATTGGAAAACTGTTCCTCATCAGCAGTGCTGTTCAGCCTATGGGACCAATCATAGGATGGGATCAATGGGACCAATCTTCCCCTCTGACTGATGACTGCCAGGCTAAACCACCTCACGAGGGGACTTAGTGGAGGGTGGCTAGCATATTAATAATTTACCAGTATTTCATAAGTTCCTATTGTGTAATAATTAATTGGTTACCTATTGTATCAGCTGAAAATTTCTACTTTATATTCTTTAATAGTGCAGAACTGCTTTTTAAAGAATGCAGATAGAAACGGTAACAATAAATGAGTTGCAGTTGTTATTTGTTACCTACCCATCTGTGAAGCTGCCTAATGTAAGTTGGCTTAAATATGCTGGTGTCAGTAGCACTTCATGGTTTGAACAATGACATTGAAAACTCAGTTTCAATACCACAAAAACTAGAAGCCTTGGTATGTACAGTGGTAGCTTCACTTGGATATTTATTTTCTCTTTTAAACTGCTGGAAATACATTCAATTTTTCAATTACAATGTACGTGAGAATTCATGGTAAGGCAAGAGGCTATAGGCTGAGAGAATCACAAGAAAAGTCACTAATTCAAATGAGTCTTTCAACATCCACAGGTTTTTGCATCTTTCAGACACATCATAGAAGGGGAAAAACGTTAAGTCCCCAAAACAACCCCCAGACACTTGGCCACTCACCTTACCCAATATTTTTTTTATTCCAGAAACATAGTCCACCAAACAAAAACTTTTCCAACTATCATCAGTATTTTTTATTTAGAAATTTTGCAGGTGCTGAGAACTGTAATGCTTCGCCCAGAAACCTTTGCCACTCATTCAAAATAAGAGAAATTCATTTTAGAAAGCAGAAAATTGGTGGAAACCACATATTTGTAGACCTCCTTCTACATCTGTTTAACTAGAATTGCTACAGACAGAAACCTGCACCATATTACATCCTGTAATTTGAGTATTTGGCTCTATCCCCCTCACCAGTACTTGAGTCTCTGCTGTTGAATGTTCTTAGCATCTGCAGTAGTCAGTCTCCCTCACTTTTGGGGTGATAGCTCCTCTGACACCCTTTCATTTCCTAAGACAAGGCACAGAAAACCACCTTGTATTCCTGATGCAGCACACCACATCAATTTTCCTCCTCTAGTTCCTGCTTTTTCTCTATTCCCCCTTATCCCTAGAGCTCCTGTCATCTAAAAGTAAAACTGCAAGATGATGGAAGAACAAATAAAACAACTTTAGCTTTCCAGTTAGTGCTTTCATTCCTCTTCCTTTTCCCCTCCCTGCCTTTTGGATGTTTAAATGGTTGTATGTTCTGCTCAACTCTGTTGACTGTTACCTCTGTCTCTCACTGCCAATGACCTTCATGCCAGGAAAAAAATCAGCTCGTGGACATCAAAGTCTGAAAATATACATAGAGCATCATTACCTACATTTTATTCTACAAAAACTTCCCCCTTTAGAGATGCAAAACCCTATTTCTCCAAACATAAATCTTAAAGGATATCAATAAGTCATTCTTTTGCCTTTCAGATAAAGTATCCTTAAGCCCAAAAAAAGTTATGGGGTCTGTATTCGTCTCATTTTTTATTTCAGGGCTTTAAGTGTTTCTCAAGATAAAGCAATAAAGTTTTATTCTTTTTGCAATTTGTTTTTTGTCTGCTGAGACAAAATAAAATATTTGCAATATTTACTCCAAATTAGCAGTAACAACATGGTCTAAATAAAGACTGTTTCACAGCAGTCTATTACAAAAAGGGACTATTTACAGTATTTTAAGTGCTACAGTGTTATTCTCAATTCTTCACCTTCTACAGAAACCAAGCTAACAATCTGTATAAATATCAACTTATAAAACCCTATCCGAAGGAGAACAGAGCTAATTTTGTCACAGTATCTCACCATAAAGGTCAAAATTAGAAGATAACATATTTTTCACCAGTCGGACAAAGAAATAGTCTTCAGAAAGCAACCGGAGCACCCCATCAAGTCATATTTCCAAAAAATCACAGCTACTCCGAATTCTTTAGGTAGCAAAAGTGATTTATAGGTTGTTTTCATCTGAGTTGTAAAACACGAAAACACTATACTTACACAACTCTAAAAGGCTGTGGAAGACTAATGTAGTTGTTAAGGATACAAAAGTAGATATTAAGATATGGAAAAAAGAAGAGATGCCTCCACATCCCTTCCTCTACACAGACTCCAGTATAGTCAGGACACATTTACATGTACATCATGTCACATATCCAGTATACTAAACCATTTTAAATCACTGTCTCCTGTCCCTTCCCAACACCATTTTTCTAATGACATAGCCTTCCCTTTGGCTTAACCTGCCCTGTCATTTTCAATATATACACCCAATTTCTGAATTGCCATTGAAGTGCTTTTACTCAGCTCCTTCCCTGGGTCTCTCAAGTGTAAAAATCCATACTATCCATTACAAGCCTCCCAGATTCGCATAGTTCCTGCTTGCTTCCATCCATCCATCCATCCGTCTGTCCGTCCGTCCCTCCGTCCATCCATCCATCTGTCCGTCCATCCATCCATCCATCCATCCATCCATCCATCCATCCATCCATCCATCCATCCATCCATCCGTCCGTCCATCCATCCATCCATCCATCCACAGTCCAAGACTGGTTTATTCCTCATTGCCTAGCAAGCTTCTTGCATCAAGGCAGAAATGTGACACTGTCCTTCCAAACAAGGACACTGATCTTCATTTTCACATCCTCTGTGTAGATAGAGACTTCATAGACCAGGATTAACTTGCACAAGTTTGTCTTCCAAACCCAGTGACTCATCACTGCCTTGCACGACTGGCACATCTAGCCTCCTCCAAGGAGAGAAAGTATTTCTTTGACAAAGATGCTGGCATCACTGCTAAGATGAACTCACGGTACGGCTCCCACTGAATAGCCCTTTGCCCAGTCAGATATCACTCCAGCTGACATCCCCAACAAGTCACAGCTTTTAGTGCTCAGCTTCTACTCCCCTGGTACCAAGTAGGCAAAATAAAATGGCTGTGAGAAATATGTTTTTCCTGAAGAGTATGAGCAAAAAGTAACAAAAACAGAGAATGAAGAACCAAGAGATACTGGTTGAAGAGCAAAAGAAGCAGAAAGGCCAAAATCAGATTTGTTCTGGAGTTGCTCATGCCACTTCAAATCATGGTCCAGATTTAGTTTACACAGAGTATCTACAGTTGTTGTTCTCTCTTACTCTGTTCCCCAAGAACATTCCCCAAGATAGCTAGGAGCATTTTAGAATAAAAACTGAAACATGAACTCTCTCTCTCCACAACCTGGCACTTACCCTCACAGACTGACAGATTGCCTAGAAATGTAGATGTTCTGTATAAAGCCAACTCATGTAAAAATTAACGTGCTATGCATAACCAGAAGGGACATGTCATGACATCACCCATAATCAACAGTCAGAAGAATAATGCATTAGTTGTAATGTTTTATGGAAGAAGTGACTAGTAAGATAGTGAGGGAGCATTGTGTATGGTAATGGAAGAATATGTATTTCAGTGCAATGTTCAGTATAGGGAGGAAAAAAGTATGGGCTCAAAGCAGCACTCTTGCATCCCTCTCACTTCAGGAAAATTCAAGTTTAAAACAATATTCTGTGTTAAATACCAAGTAGATGAGCCTCTGAACCACAACAAAACATTCTTTCTGCATATAAGATTTCAAAATAGACATAGGCAGCAATACAGATTTTGGATGCTCATTTCATAATTTGTATTGCCAGGGCCTTGAAGGTCTTTTAGTTGTTTGTTTCTAAACTTAAAATTAATCCACGTTTTGAAACCTGAATATATATAGTCAGTGAATTCTCCTCCTGAGTTAAGTTAAATATCATCTAGAGTCAGACATTATTTCCTGTAGATGTCTCTGGGAGCCAGCTGTATGCTTTAGGAAATAGCATCAGGGGTTACCTGATATTTCAAGAGACAAAGCAGCCGAGTGATAAATCTCTACAAATGGAGACAGTTGCTCTACTGCAGAAGCAAAGGCCAAGCTTAACACTAAAAATCCTGTCAGCAGCCACATTATTTTCTATTCTGCAACCCCACAGCCTTGCTATCTTTCCTCCCAAACATGTAAGACCGCTGAAAAACAGAACAAAAAAGTCATGTATATCATCTTTGCAACTTAGGGATGCTACTTTCACCTTTCTGACTTTCAATTTACTCACTTGGAAAAAAGTAGAAGAAATAAACACTTACTAAACAGTCAATTTATAACAGAAATAGACATTTATGAGACCTTCTAAAATCATGTGATTTTCTAACTTGAAACTTAGATCACATTTGACCTGAACTAAGCTGAGTTAAAGGCAATGCCATAAACCCACTTGTTCAGAATGCCACTGCTGCTAGTATCACTACAAGTTCAAGAGAAAAGATTAAAAAGAGGTTTTATTTTTTCTCCCTGGAATTAGCTCATAAGTAGCTCATGTTACACCACATGGTCTTAGATAAAACTGAAATTTGGGCCCATGAATCAGTGAAAAGCTCTTTTGCTAAATCTTGAAAAGTAGTGTTTTCTCTATTCAAAGAAAAGCTTTAGTCATCACTACATGGTAATTTACATCCAGACAGCCTGAAATGTAATTGCTCTCAACACTTCAGTAAGAATCAAGTATTTCATGCAATGGCTTATTTAAGAAGCATTTACTTAAATTCCTTAGGCACTATAGTGCATGAATGTCAGATTCTCACCTATGGCAGTTATTTTATTTTGTTTAGTTCTAATAGATGGCTGGTTTCTCCTAGAAGAAATGTCTTTTTTGGTTTTGCTTTTTTTTTCCTAATTCACTTTTGAACTATTTATCTTTCCTTTAATTCACATACAGATTTTGGCCATTTCTTGAAATACAATTTATCTGATTTTGTTGAAGTATCAATAACTCATGTAGCCATTCCAGTAATCTGTGAAATGGGTGATCTTCATTGAAAATGAGGAGAACTAGGGGAAATGGAGACTTTTACCACCTAGGTAAACAGGGAACTAGCAATGCCATGGAATCATTTTACAGTGTAGCTTTGAATAAATAGGTCTACTTTGGAAACGATAAATGTTCTTTTGTGAAGAGAGTACTGAAACTCCCTTTTGAAAAATATTACTTCCAGAGGAAATTGGACTAGAATGCTTACAGTGAAATATTATGTGAATGGGTCAAAAAAAATCCTTGACTTTTAAAATCAGTCCTAGAAGTACAAGGGATTAAGTTAAAAGGGATTCTTTGGGGAGTTATTCTGCATTTTTTTCCCCTAGTCGTTCCAGCATAAACATGGTATTATGAGTGGATTAGGTGAGTTTTCTTTTGCAGTTAAATAAATAAGCATAACAATGTCCAGTTTCCCTTAAACAGAAGACAAAAAATTTCTGTATCAGGTTCGTACATACAAAGGAAGTGATTAGGTCCCCACCTACACCATCTTTCACTCTAAGCTCCAGCTGGTAGACTATTCTAAATCTTGTTTATTGCAGAAAAAGGCAGTGCAGCAAATATGTGATTAACTAGATCCACAGCATGAGAGATATTATAAGGACATATTTAAGTAACACACTGAAAACCTAAAGGATATTGTTCATTTAAAGAAAATAAAGCATATTAAATAAAGATATTTTTAATCCATCCCTTTTTTAATAGAAACTACCAAGATTTCCAGGAAGCCAGACCTTTTCACAATGACACCAAAGCCAAATGTCCTATAATAGTCAGTAAAAGCAAGACCAGATGCAATTATGTAATTTGCAGCTGGTATGTTACACCACAGTCTGGTAACCTTTGACTGTTTACCTAAATAAAACATTGCTTTGGTTCCATGAGATTCAAGCTTCAGGAAACACCCTGTGAATAGGTCCAATATGCATTAATCTAAACAACAAGTAATACTAAACTCTAAAAAGGAGTGTCAAAATCTTAAACTATTGAATTCTATACCTTACCTAATTCTATTGACATTATCATTCTTATAGACTCTGAATCAAATCTTTTGTGGCCAAAATATTTACAAAACAGACAACTGAATGAAAGGCTGAGGGACACATGGAAAATAAGTTTCCTTTCTCAGTTGAAGGGCAAAATCCTTAGAACAGATGTTGTGCCTATTGATACTGGCAAGTGAAATAAAGTGTAAAATATTATATGCACCAAAATATTTTCAACATTTTTGGCACGATACTAACAAAAATACAACTTAATCTTTCATAGAAGACACTTTCTAAAGATTTGAGCTACAGCTTCTTACAGGATCAGAATAATGGTTCAGGAATAAGTTGATTGCAATAAAAATGACTCCAACTATTTTAGAAGCTGTTTGGGATACCTTATGTATCTATAAAAGAAAGCTAAGGAGATTTCACATGTCTTAAATCAGGTGTGCATTTGTGTCGAATCAGACCAAATAAATAGATGCCTCCCTTAATTTAATCCACTTTAAGAAGCATGTAGTATGATAGGGGCTGGGATTTTTTTCCCTCGTAACTACTTCAGTTACAATATTTGAATAGGTAATGTATTGCTCCTGCTCCAGCATAACAATTTCCTCTAGTTTTGAGTCAGTATTTATCAAGCATATCTTTTGGTGATCTAAATATATTGATGGATTCAAACCAAGTGGTTAAGTTTAAAACCTGGATAATGTCCCAGTGTGGTGTTCTTTGGTATTGTCCGTGTCCTTTTTCAGGATTGAGGCACATACTTCTACATCTTTCTCATGTACTCTCATGTCAACTAATAATGATTTTCTCCTTAGGTAATCCACTGAGGTAACCTGATACAGCAAATCGTTTTTCCATCCCTTTAAAGTGAACAAGAATTTGAAGGAGGAGGAGAAACAAACCCTAAAACCATCATCAAAATTATCATTACCAACTCCCACCTACATCTGACTTTGATCTTGCACTGAAAGAGATTCCTGTGGGCAGATAAGGATCACCAAGATAAGCCTTTTTGTGAGCTCCTTTACATGCAAGCTCTAAATCCTCCTCAATAACATCCTTAAAACCATTCTGGAATATTTCTATATTCTGTAAGCACAAATTCTGAAATCACACAGCTATGAGGATAATATACTAAAGTATATCTTTTCCTCAGTAGGCAAGCCCCATTGACCTCATTGTTCCCTATCTCCTTTTGAATCCTTCAATCTGAGGATAGGTCTGTCAGTGCTACTGAAATCTGAAGCTATTTCTGCTCAACACGAAGTTAAATGAGACCATTCCCTGGGTGAATGAAAATATGCTGCACATAATAAAATTCTTGGATAAACTGAAAACCCTTGTTACAAATCAATTAAGAAATGCCAAACACTTGGGGCTACTAAGTGTAGGGGCATATAGACTTTATTGCTAAGCCTAGATTTAAAACTCTAATATTTTTTTAACTCTATTAATAAAATAATTCTGTTTCTACCACAAAATAAGAGTATATGACTAAAAACAAAGGATAGACCTGAAGGCTATTTTAGATGTCTGATAGTTCCAAATAATTGTGTCCCTTGCAATATTATTAAGTGTGCTGGTAAAATGCAAAAAATAAAATCAGTGACAGTGGGAGACACTACAGATTGCTAATGTTCAGGATTAAAGGAATCCTGCTGTAATAAATGCATCCCCATATTCAATGAGTAACAAGCACAACAGAGTTAAAACTGCCCTACATTGATTCTACCCTGAAGGTAAACCAACTACATTGCAATGCTATAAATGCCTGCCTGGAAGCAATTGCTGTCTGGAAGCCAAAGCCACTGCATTCTAGTGACTAGAATTCAGTTTAGCTTGAAGAGACAAAGGCTGAATACAAATTTTACACTGCTGGAGATCAGTACCGAATAGAGACAGCCATGTACACTTTTGCTAATGCATAAAGAGGAGGGAGCAACTTTGAAGGCTTGTACAAAACCTTACATCTATTACAGGATATACAACATAAAAAGAAAAAAAAATCCATAAGCCACCACATGATATTTGTCAGCTGAAAATAAAAAACCTGGACTTGTTTTGATATTTGCCCAGAAACATGATGTCTTAGGTGACCTAAAAAAAAATGTGTATTCCATATCTTCTCTATGCCAATTTGCCCCAGATTATCACTGTCTTGTCTCTTCAAAACCCAGAAACCCAGGAAACAAACTTCTGTGCGTTACCTGGGATCCGTGGAGGAGAGGTGCACTGTGTCCCTTTAAAAAGGGAATGGACATGAGGCTGTGTCCGCTTTCTGAGTTGCAACACAGAAAGCTGCATTTTGCACTCTGAAATTACTTTGGGGCGGATTTCACAATACCTTCACCACCTGCTGGGGGAGCCCACTCCACAAGTTTTTCCAGCTGCTGCTTGCAGCCACAGAGCCACGCTAAAAATGTCGGACTCACTGTCCCCGAGTTCCAGCTGCTGCCCCAGTTCCAGCTGCCTGCCATTCTTGCCAAGGAAGAGTTGGACCTGCAACTTGCTGGGAAGTCTCTTCCGGCAATATCAGCAGCATCAGAGCCTTTTGGAGTTTTTTCCCCAGTTTTGTTTTGTGCCTATCCCCCATTTGTTGTTGCTTGCAGGAGGAGAGGGTCATGTAACCCCAGAGGCTCGGTTGCTGTGTTGTTTTTCCTTTCTCTCTCTCCACCACATGGTCTAGAGAAGGGGCTTCTCTGCCATATTGTGTTTGTCTTCTGGTCCACACAGTCTGCTATGGTGGCTGCCATGCTGGGAGAAGGGAGCTTCTCCACTATCTTGTTTTCTTTGTTCCCAGGGTGACCACAGGACTCCTTGGGATCTAATTGTGATTTTAAAGAGAAATCAGACCCATGTCTAAAGGAATGTTCTTGTGGCTCAGATTATATATTATCATATCATATCAGTGGTCCTTGTCTGCAGAACTCCTCTCCAGTAGGTCAGTACCCAGCCTGAGCTGATATTTGGGGTTATTCCTCCCCAGGTGCAGGACCCTGCACTTGCTTTTGTTGAACTCCCTTAGGTTTCTCTCTTCCCAACTCTCCAGCCTAAATATATCAGTGCAAATCTCCATATCTATATCAACATTCTTACTCTTAATTCAGCAGATCTTAAATTGAGCTAATTTGATATGATGATAGAAATGCTTCCAGATGGAATTGCCTGCACAACACCTTTAAGACCGTAACTGCATTAGCAGAGTAGTACCAGTCCATTTCCAGAGGAGACAAACAATAACATTTGTAAAACAAAGCTGGGTCCATGGAATTCCTCAAGAATGACACTTTAATCTTAATCTGCTCAGGCCTGCTGAGGGGCTATGTAGGGCTTTCCTTCACTGCTGTAGACTTCTGGGAAGACAGTCAAGTTCCTATTTTCTTAATAAGAAAAAAACCCCAGAGGATACCATGTTTGCTACATGCACTTTACTCTTCATTTATCTTTCCAGAAGATAATTGTATCTTTGTCTTTCTTTGGAATGGGAATTAAAACAAACATCAGATGCTTATATTAGAAGAGTATCTTTAAAAAAAGTTAGATTTGAAGTACTAGTGATGTCCCAGCAAAGTAGTATTACAAAGATAATAAGTTATGTTATAGTTATGGTACGTTAAGTTACAGTATTATTTAAATAAATCAAATATATTTTTCATCAGACATATGGCATGTATATTGTTGAGTAACTATAAGAAACAGTTCTTCACCTGGGAAGCTGTTCAGCAAATCAGAAAGTTTCAGCTACATCCAGTTTTAGATAATATATATGCATGCCTGCTGAAAGGAACTAAATCACAAATAGTCAGTTCGTCCAAGGTAGAGGGGTTTTTTTGTAAATTGCCTATATTTTCTAAAATTCTCCATTAGTTTCTATTGTTTTGGTAAACCACTTACAACACAAGTCTGCAAATAGAAAGTCAAATATAAAGTTTTAAATGATGCAGTGTCTGCATTACATGCAGACTTAAACAGCATTAATGCCACCAATCCTTTGTTTGAGTTTTTAAAGCAATTTGTATCAATAAAAATGAAAGTGAGGAAGAAATTAACCAGCTAAGCAGTGGGTTCTGTCAGAAGGAATAATATTGCAACAATAATATCTTCGAGATAAAGTTTAAATATTAAAAACAATAGCCACCCTAATGACTATATATTTCCTCATTAGTACAGTATGAAGGTGGCTGCCAAATTCCAAAACTAGAAGCTTCACATGGGTTTTGGCAGAATGTCACATTTAATGCTAATCAATAAACATTTGCTTTCAAATTTAACCATTGAGGACCACTTAAAAGCCCAAGAACTTTGAAATTAACATTACTAGAAGTCTCAATTAATGAGACCAAAAAGAATTCTGCAATAAACATTGCCAATACAGAAGAAAAAAGTCTTCAAATATTTAAATTATTTTCAGGTTCTGAAATCCCAAACAGTAGAGGAATTAGAGGTCAGAGTATTTTACTGATCTGAAAAAAAAATCTGGCATAACAAAAAAATAATCTTCTGCCATAAGGACTAGTCCAAATTCAATTCATGCTACTAGCAGCTTTCCCTTATGATTTTGGTGATCTTTGGAACAGATCTGAATGAGGCTAAATCCTTCTTTTTCTAGCATAATCTATGGAGACCACCACAACACAAAGCTAACTGGACACAGAGGACATTATCTGAGTACAAATGATGAATATACTACAGTGAAAAAAAATGTTTAACTTAAATGAAAGTTTGCAGCAATCTCCCTAGAGCAGGTCTAATCAGTTTTGCTTCAGGAAAAGAAGGTACTAGCACATGCTGTAAAAATAGGAAGGAACAAAAAATAGGGAGGCAGAAAATAAAAAGAAGAGGCACACATTTCTGTGAATGTATTTGGATGAAAGAGGTGGCACTGCACAGTATGTATTTGTAGATTAGGTTATTAGAGACATATGAAATATTTAGAAGCAATGAATTTAAATGCTATTTCTATATTAGGGCAAATTAAATGTTGAATTTTTGAGACAGTTTAATGAAGTTGTATCTAGTTCTTTGTCATACTCATTTTTCAGAATACTTTTTTCTCATCTCCTTGCAGTCTAGATGTTATGCTGAATGAGCACTGTCCTGACCAAAGAAATTAGCTATAAAATTTAGTTATGAATCACAGGTATAAATTACCAGTAGGCTCAAACCCAGCAGCTAGCTCTATTTTATCATTCTGCAAAAAATTCCTACAGTGCCAGGAATGGCATATGTTTATTATCCTAATGATGAACTATTAATAAGATTATTCACATCATCTAATATTTTATGTGAGGTCCCTAACTTAATCAAAATACCCACGTAGTCTTCCAAGACTAATTCTCTCATTATTGCAGAAATAATCCAGCTTGGGTACCCTGGACAAGCTGATTTCACTTCCAACTTGGGAGAGCCAAGACAACACATTTAGTTGTTTTGTGTTGGGTGGAGTGACTCCCAGTCACTAACCCAGATCTGATGCTACATTGATAAACTGAGACACCAGAGTGTGAATGAGGCGTACATAGCAGCAGCTAGAAGCAGCAGTGAAATCCACCTTGTTCAGCCAGAACAAAGCCTTTAAGAACTTGATTCTCGTTCTAAACAAGTGTTTTATTAACAAGTAACTGATCACAGCATTGTGCTTGTCTTCTGCATATCAAGTTGACTTCTTCCTGTTGTGTCAATAAGTATTTTAGAGTCATTGTAAAAGAGATTTTGCATTTGTGCAAAATCAATTTCTTATCATTAAGCAGTGCCTTTTGCAGGCTTACTGGTGAATGTAGTTAACATCCTTTTACTCTAGGGAAAGATGCTAAATTGCTTTTCAGTTATAAACTGTGACTTACTCCTTATACCAATGTCAGGTGAGAGCTCAGAGATCCTGTGCCAGAATTCTTCATCTCATTGCGCTTGATAAATACGTCTCAATCCTTGTTGAAAATGGCTGACTGAAAAGTCCTCCAATTCTAGTGAGGCTTATTGTATGACTATATTAACAGTGCTACTGCTGCCTTGCCTATTAAAGGCTCATCCTGAAAAACCCAAGTCAGTCTGCACCATACTGGACATCAACAGAAGCTAAGAGAGATGTATCTTGGAGCAGAAGTTATAGAAATGAACCTCAAACAAAGTCCAAGGTTGGTATTGCAGTTGAAAGCATGAGTAACTTCAATCAGTGAAGAAAGTTTGCAGGATTATGCAAATAGAGACACGGGATGAAATACTTGGAGCAGCTGATTTATAGTCGATGTGATGTTTATGAAATCACTTTCATTGTTCAAAGAAAAGTGTATGTGCTGAAAAACTTTCCTGAACTGGTTTCCAGAACAGACTTTTCTCCATTTCATTACTTACACAATTGAAGGCTATAGCATACAGCAAAACACACTTTTACACAATATATGTCAGTTCTCCAAAAGGGATGGAAGTATTGTACACTGAATAAGATTGAATCAACTGTAAAATAGTATCTATATACAACTCTTCATTTTCAGAAATCAAATTGTTTAACAAATTCTCCAATAAATATGTATTGTCTCCAAGGTGTTTGAAATGATATCAAAACTTGTCTCTTTAGGGAAGAAGTGTCAAGAGTTCTTAAAAAGAAAACCACAACAGAAAAACAACATTTTAAAAGAAGAGTGGGGGACTCTACAGCCCTAAGCCATCCTGCATCATGTTTTTTTGAACTTCATATCTTCCCCTTCTTCCATATGCCTTTCATTTTATGACCCCTACATGTGGTTTCGAATAATACAAAATATCAGGCCCAGACTATGAGCAAACTTTTCCAATGCCAAGAAGGAAAGGACTATTCTCTGGTTTCAGCTGAATTCAAAACAAACAAAAACGCACACTAAAAATCTATCTTGATTTGTCAAAAAAAAAATCAACTAAAAGAGGAGAAAAGCAAGATTAATTTAGATCCATAAATGAAGATGTCTGAGCTCTTAAAAAGATTCCTCAATTTTATTAAGACTTGGATTCAGAGATAAGTCATGTCATGTTTGATTTTTAAAACAAACAATCAAATATATGGTTCTATAAAATACAGCAATTTTTTCAATGCAATTTTTTCAATGCAATTTTTTCAATGCAATTTTTTCAATGCAATTTTTTCAAAGCAATTTCACCTGAGCTTTGGGGTTGTTCAGCCTGAAGAAGAGAAGGCTCAAGGGAAACCTTATAGCAACATCCCAATACCTAAAGAGAGCCTAAAAGAAAGCTGGAGACGGACTTTTCACGAGGACATCTAGCAACAGGACTAGATGGAATGGCTTTAGACAATAAGAGGATAGGTTTGGATTACATATTAGGAAGAAATTTGTTACTGTGAGGGGTGTGGGACACAGTAACAGGTTGCTCAGAGAAGCTGTAGATGCGCCATCCCTGGTAGCACTTAACGGCTGGTTAGATGGGGGTTTGAGCAACCTGCTGTAGTGGAAGGTGTCCCTGGCCATGGCTGAGGGCTTGAAGCTAGATAATCCTTGAGGCACCTTCCAACCCAAATCATTCTATGATCCTGTGAAGTGAAAGTGAAGGAAAGAATGAATACATTTCTGGATGGCACTGTTTCTAGAACACAAACAAAATTTCCAATGACTCAAGACATTTACATTTAATACCTTCCCCACTGCATAAGCCAAAATAATAGAATTGTAGAACCATGTACATGTAAGTGATAATTTGCAAAATAAGATTATATCTTACTTTCAGTAGATGCACTACAAATATTCAAAGGAGTGTCAACTCATGCACATTCAAGAAAAAGCCAGAAACACATTGCCTCATTTTAATATAAATTGTCTTTTTGAGAATGTTATTAGCAGTGAAGACTCAACTGCTGGTGATGATCCTGGAACACAGGATCTACATATGTTATAATATATTGGACAAGGGTTCTACTAGTTAATCAGATGGAGATTCACTAATAAATTAGTTTATGCTGTTGCTTATTGCTTATGATTAAAGTGATTATAGTTGCACTTCTCAAAGATAAATACAAATAAGCTGCATGAACATTGCATATTGCTACAAGGTCTCAGCAAAAAAAGTTTCTACTATTCTTAGGTTGCTAATACCCAATAAGTTCAGTATTGTTCTGCAGCTATTGTAAGAGATTATCACATCTTCTGTTCAATTATCGGCACCTTTATTGCTTTGCTCACTAAACCAACTTGTCCTGCACATACTTCTTTGGAGTCAGATCCCCAGAAGGCATTCCTACACTAATGGGACTATCACAGACTACAAACCTGCAAAAGATTCTGCCTTTCCTATATAAATTAAATCTGTTCATCCACTCTCCACCAAAATAGTCATAGATATTCCTTGCCAGACCTATAGTTGCCTTCTATTTAAACTGAAAAAGGATGAAAGTGACCAATTTTAAATACCTATCCTACACTGACAGCCTTTAGAGCAAATTCTCCAAAAAGGTCTAAGAGAGTAAGTACTCAATAAACTCCTCTGCATTAAAAAAAAGAAAAAAATTGTTCCCTGTAATGGATTTCCTTCTCCCTTCTCTGCTGTAATTCCAGTGGAAGTGAGATGTGAGTGTACTCACGCCTTTTCTTTCATTAAAATACAATGTTGCATTTTCTACAGAAGAAATGTGTCCTTGGTCTCTCTTCATTTTATGTATATGCCATGGGCACAGCCTTTATTACAAGTTAAAAAAAAAAAACAACCCCGAATATGCAAAACTGCATCATGTTTCCTACTGAAGTGGCCTACTGAAGTAGGCCACTTCTCATCAGAAAGATGTAAGTCCAGCTAGAAATAGTTAAAGATAAATATTTGTTAGCTGGGTGAGTTACCAATTGAGTGCCTCAATTTTGTGTTAAAATTTACTTCTGTGGAACCCTTAAGGCCAGCCATGGTAAAAGCAAAGCCCAAATACCTTTGGACATTCTGGAACCATAAACATATCTGAAAACACCATGGATTTTTCTTTTATTATGCCTTAACTTTGAAGAATGCCTTCTTTTTGATGACAGCACTATGTGCAGAGCTCAGGAGAGGAAGTTGGAATGGGGCAGCTTTTAGTGCTTTTTTTCACTGCATCAAGGAACTGCTACTCACTCTTTCCTATGGACTCCTTCCTTTTGTTCAGCAAAAACTGATTTTTACTCACAAGCTGATTTTTAATAGCTCATTAACTATTTCAAGAATGAAGGCAATCAGCCAATCATTCAGAGTATTTAATCTCTCCAACAAGCTATACTATACTACCACAGATGTTTCATGTACTAGTGCTTCATAAATCAAACTTCCTGGATATGAAAGCTGTCAGTAAGAGCTTTATTTGCATCACAACTATGACAGAGCAGTGCTACATTATATAACTTAAAATATATCTTAAAAAATTCATAAAATATAAAGGTTCTTGGTAACCAAATTTACCATTTTATATTTCTAATTACTTTAGAGACACTATAATATAGGCAAAGATTTCCCACCTAGTCTGTCATCTTTACCTTTTTAAAGCCTACACAACAGAAAAGTGTGTTTGCATCTTGCTGCAATTTTTGCTGGAATTTACTAATTATTTTTAGGCTACCCATCCAGCTGGGGTAATCCAACCATTGGATTAACCAAAATAATTGATATTACTTTATGCCAGAAATTCTCTTGAATAGTCTCTTCTTTTTATATCCACTGATTCCCAGTTGACTACTGTAGATGATGTTAAGTGTCAGTAGTTCACTTACTGAAATTCACTTGGGCATCTATGCCCCTAATACTTCCAGTACTTTCTTTCACCTCCAGTGGGAATTAACTGTTCTTTGGCTATTTCTCAAACTTTCCCCATTGGTAAGTGTTCCTTCCTATCTGTTCTTATCTGTTTCTTGTCTGTTACACTGATAAATATTCATCTCAAAACTCTGCATTAGCACTGATTTTATATTACTAATTTTAAATCTCTCTTTTGTTATTTTAAGAAATACTTGGACTTTAAAATACTGTTGCATTTAGTGAATACTTTGGACACCTTACCTAATCATTGCATCTCATTACTTTTTGAGATCTGCAAAGGGTAGCAACATGCAAAAAAATACTGAAGCATCCTGTTCTCTTCTTTCGTCCTCTCCCCTCTCCATTTTATTTTATTTCCTATAATGGATGTAATCAGCAGAGATTCACTACTTCAAAAATTCTGACTGCCCTTCCACTGCCGGTACTAAAAGCATATTTCCTCATTTCTCATTCTGTGGCAATACCAAACACTACCAGAGAGAAACTTAGTCGAGTTTCATTTCAGTGAGTGCCCACATTGAGCTATTCTGTTCCACAATTCTCCTTCCATATTTACTCATGGCCATGATTATTAAAATCTTAGCTTTATATTTAGTCTCTGCAAATCTGGAAACCTGACACAAGATCCACAATATTGGCTGTGAAATTGCATTACAAAGACGAACTTTTTTACAATGAGGATGCTAAAATACTGGAACATGTTTCCTAGGGAGGTGACAGATGCCATATCCGTGGAAACATTCAAGGTCAAACTGGAGGGGGCTCTGAGCTACCTGACCTAGTTGAAGATGTCCCTGCTCATTGCAGAGCGGTTGGATTAGATGACCTTTTCAGGTCTCCTCCAACCCAAACTATTTTATGGTTCTATGAAACTCACCTTATGTCTTCTTCTGTGAAGGTTCCTCAGACAGCTACCTTTTCCATTAAGAAGTTGTTGTACATAATTGATTCTTCCTTTCAGTTTTGCTCACATTGCCCAGCCTTTTTTCCCATCAGCAAGAAAGAGATGGTCAACATGGACTTTTTTAGTTCTACAGTCCAATAGTTCAGCAATAAAATCATTCTCATCCTGTTGATGAGATTTCAGATAAGAGAGCCAGCATGTGAAAGTAGAAGTGCAAGAAAAGATGTACAACAGTGAGTAGGAAGAAAAATAAATATTCATATTAGCACAATAATTATTTATATTTCTTCCTTCTCACCAACTCCAGCATTAAAAAAAAATAAAAAAGGAAAAAAAAAAATCTAAAACCTCCCAAGCCTTTTCACTTGAAAATGTTGCCAAGCAAAGAGCAGACCTCATTTGGTTCCATTTTGAGAAGTTGTATTAAACCCTGCCCCCAAGCTGCCTCAGGCTTAGCCATGCTGTTTCTCGGATGGCTTCTTTGAGGCACTTCACACCCACACATGGATTCTGAGTCACCATCAGCACACAATTCATCCATCTGCCCCAAAACACTGAACTCTTCCCCACCACCATCCCTGCCTCCACAAAAGAGGCATCAGTGGCCTGATAGTTTTCACAGTTCTGCTCTGGAATCCATCCATCTTGCTGCTTGTGTGACACTTACTGGTTATCCAAGTCTTTCAGCCACCATGTAAAAATGGCTCAGAAAGGCCACATTTTTATGGGCTTAGTATTAAGGCAGGAATTTTTACATACTTGGCTGTTTAGACGGCTAGGTTCCTATCATGTCTTAGCTTTTCAAATATTGACAAACATATTCTATCAAAGGCCTCCTTACCTTCCAGATACTAGCATTAGGGTAGCTAATAGGTAAGAATAAAAGAAAGATGAGAGACCAACATCACAATTGAGAATCGTTCAGGTTCACAACTCTGTCCAGGTGAATGGAGACACACACACACACACATTGGAGATAGAAATCTAGAAAAAAAGAAGAAAAAGAAATCTATTACTCTCTAAAGCAGGCACTTCTGTCTCTGAAAATATGCTCCAGTAACAAATGTTGAATTAAAAGACACAGCACTCAGAAGAAAATATAAACTAGTTCCATTACTACATACCCCAAAAGATATGTAAGTATTTACATTTGAATAATAATGTTAATATTAGGACAACTATAGCATAATCAGTTGTGCTTCATCACACAATTTTACTGTAGCTGCAGCAGTATTTCTTTTTGATACAATTACAGAGACACTTAGCACTTTGAAGCAAAAAACAATTTTTCAGTTTATGTGCAAAGCCATTTTTTAATTCCTTGTTGGCTATGCTATTGCAAATATTAAATCTCAAATCAGTCATGTACAGTAAAAGATCTGAGCAAGACAATTACAAAACCCATTTTAAACATCTGTCCACAGAAAAGTATTCAATAATTCTATTTTTTAATAACAACTCAAGGTTAACAAGTGGGCAATGTTGCACAGACCAAACTTCCCTAGAAACACTCTTCACACTAACATATATTCAGTCATAGAATGCCCTGAGTTGGAAAGGACCCACAAGGATCATTGAAGTCAAACTCCTAAGGTCAATCATGCTTATGAAAGTGAATTTATTAGCAGTATCACAAATACTTTCATACTCATTTGGTCTTGTAATAAAGCAATATGACAAGTCTTAGAGATATTCTGGCTCCCCTATAGTCCACAGAGAAGGCTGGGTGGGGTTTAGGTGTGTTTTTTGTTGGTTCAGGGTTTTTTTTTTTGGCCTTTTTTTTTCCTTTGTTTGAGTCTAGATGCAACTAAAAAAACCCAACAAAACAAAGCCAAACACAAACAAATTTTTCCCTACCACTCTCAACATAGATCTTACCTTTCTAACTCCTTTCCTATTGAGTAAACACAAGATTAGTTCATTAAGCTTAAATTAGCCTCCGTGATTACTTTGCAGTTTTTTGTATTTCTTAAATCTTGTATTTTGCGGTTCTGTATATACAAAACCATGTAAAATTTTCAGTAAGAATTTACAAAAATAGACTTCTAATGAACATATATAAAAATAGCACAGATGTAAATTTTCAAAAGGTACAGACTCCTCCTGACTTTTTTCAGTTGACTTAGAAAAAATGCCTGTCGCGGTTTGAAGCTGGCTAACTGCCAGGCACCCAAGAAAAAACCACCTACTTATTTTCTTCTCCTATAGCTGAGCAGAGGAGGGGGAATTGAAAACTTCATTTTCATGAGCTGAGGTAAGGATTATTGAAAAAAACCACTTTTAGGCAAAACAGGTTCAAAACTTAACAGTATAAAGAAGATTTATTATTAACAGAATTAAAAGTTAAAAGGGTAATGCGAACCAAAGCAAATCTTCAGAACACCTGTCTTTCCCAGTCCCTCCCTCTTTCCACCAACCGCGTAAGGAAATAAAACATGAGGTTTTGGTCAGTATTTCACTTAAAAGTCTTTCTTCAGTATGCTGAAGGAAAAGAGTTTCTTCTGCTGTGCCGTGGGATCCTTCCCATGGGCGATAGTTCTCTGCGAACTTTTCTAGCGTGATTTTAACTTCCACAAGCAGCAGTCCCACCCAAGCTGCTGCAAATTGAGTCCCTTCCCCGAGCCAAGCAGTTTTCCCACAACTGCCTAGCATGGGTCATTTTAGTTCAAGGGTTTAGTCTTTTAAGGATCAGCCGTTCTAGTTTGGAAGCGAAGGCTCTCTTCCTCTATCTCTAAAAGCAAGGGTCATCTCTTTCTGTTTGAGTTCCTCACTAGATTACAGCTTTTCAGTATCCATGCACTCCAGCACGAGTACTCTTCTTCACAGGCTGTGCGTGGATCTCCGCACCCCCCATGCACCTCATGAATTATAAGGAAACAGTTTGTTGCATTATAGTCCTCACCACGGCTTGCAGGAGAATCTCAGCTCTGGCGCTTGGAGCACCTCCTCCCTCTCCTTTTTTTTCACTGACCTCGGTGCTGCCATGTTGGTTTTCCTCACGTATCCTCACTTTTCCTTTATCTCTGACTTGGAAGAAAGTTGGTGTCTGTAAGTTGCAGTTGAGAGGTTGATATCATCCGGGCTCCGCATTGGGAAATTGCTCGCCGTGTCTCTCGCTGCTGGCCACGTAGTCCCTGCTGGCACCACATGGCTGGCCCTGGCCGCGTGGTTCTCACCTGCACCACATGGGCGGCTCCGGCCTCAGGAGGGCCCCGGCTGCGTGGCCGCTGGCGGCCCCCGCCGGAATGGTCCTGGCAGCCACCTCACCACCCCTCAGGAGAAGAAAGAGAGAGCTTCCTCTCGTTTTTCCTTTCTTAAATGTGTCATCACAGAGGTGTTACCAACTCATCTAATTGGGCTAGTAACCTGCCCATCGTCAGAGCCTTCAGCAACTGGCTCTGTGCTGGACAGAGAAGTTTCGAGCAGCTTTTCTTCTGCCCCCACCAAAAACCAGGAGGAGTTAAAACAACACAATGCCTTTTTGGCTAAACTTTCTCTGAGAAGAATATTTTTCTCCCCTATTATTTACTGATTCTATCAAAATCAGAAGTTTTACACTGGTGAAAATTATTATATCGGGTGCAAATAAAACCCACATGTTGTAACAATGGACTTCTTGGAAAGAGCAAATTTTAAGAAATAGAATTGGCAAGAGTAGCATTTTAATCTCTTTGGTGAATATACTTTCCCAAATTTAACTTGAACTTGAGGCACCGTTCTGGATATACTGAATGATGGTGTACAAATAGAACACAGGACACGTATGCTGCATAAAGGAAGCCTTCTGTCTTTAATCTTACATTAGTAGGAACTGCTGTGATGCAGTTGCCACTGAGAAGTCTCAGTTTAAAAGCAGGGAAGAGGCAGGGGACTAGAAGAAAAGCACTTCATGAATATCTCTCCTGCCAGGACCAATCATCCATCCTTTATTTTATAGAACATGTCATACGGTGATGAGAATAGTATGTCCTGTGTCAAATCAATGAAGCAAGGACTTTGTCCTGTGCTTCAGCAACCATCATGAAAGATTAATCTGCACAGCACGTACCCACACTTCAGTACAATTATATTCCCTGGGAGCAGATTCTTGATTTTCTCAACTCCAGGCAGTGCAGACAGGGGGCACCTCCAGGCAAGCTAGGGACAGCTGGCATGCTGTAGCTCCAGACAGAGTCCAAAATAAGGCTTACTGACTATCCCACCTTCACACAGAATTCTACAATGTCTCAACAGGTTTATTCCTTGAGAATTTGTCGTATTAGTAAGGGCTTCAAAACTGAATTAAATAGCTAATATTATAAACATTCCTAATTTTCCTTGCTACATTTGTCTACAAAGTATTCATTAGTGGTGAAGGTGTGGTGCAGGTATTAATGTACAATTATGTCATCTTCAGCCACTTACTATGACAGCTGGATGTATTTTTTTTAAATAAAATTGATTTACTAGATGATTTCATGTTACCCCTTCCATCAAGTGTGTCACATGCAAATTCAGAGGTCGATAGCACATAAAACTGGTATTTCATTGTTTTTGAAGGGGACAGAGGACACAGTTTTCTATTCTGGACTTAGAATCAGTGCTTGAAAAAATAGAAAGGAACTTTGAACACTTCTACTTACCTTCTCTATTTCTTTATATATTAGTTTTCAAACCCAAAGACAACTGCAATATTTTTAATTTTGTTTCAATAGTGAAATCTAATAAGCTATTTTCCTCCTGATGCTTCATTAAGCACTGGAAATCAAACGGCAGAGAGTTGTAAAGGCTTAATTTAGGTGTCAAAAACAGTCTTGGGCAGAAAAATGACAGTTCACATAGGCAACTTGGAGAGAACACTGCAAAATAAAACAGTATATCTATAATCTGTTTGCATTCTACTGTCTCTCAGATATGGTTCTGGTTGTCTATATACTCACCATATCCACTTGTAATGAGCTGCCCATTACTGACAGCTAATGACTGCTGCTAGAGCAGTAAAGCATCACTGTACAAAGCCTGCTCCTAAAGTATATTACTGTATATTTCCTGATTATGTTAATGTATTTATATATTAGCATAATATACAGTTTTAATATTTACAATATATATTTACAATACCATAATACTAATAATAATATCATACAATACAATAACAATAATACCATATTACAGGTTAGCATTATATGTAGTTTGTAGTTCTTCTCCCATAATCTTCACATTGATCCTGATCATTAATATGAGCTGTCTGCTCCTTGATTTCTCCATCTGCTCTGCTACTGTCAACTTTGGATTGCTCTTCTAGCACTACAGAGAAAGAAAATATGCCAATGCTTTTATAAAACTTATTCAAAGTATTTGAGGAGTAAGAATTAAAAGGTATAAAATGCGTGTTAACTAATTGTTGATTCTGAAAATTTGATCTGAAGCAAGTGTAAGTGCCACGCTATCTGTCCGGCTAGCGGGGTGACCAAGTGCCGGGCACCCGCCCGCACGGGAGGGGATGATGGAGGCAGCTCGCAAGGGCGCGGGAGGGTTGGCAAAGCTCCAGCACGGTTTCACCTAACCCACCGATGCTGAGGGCATGCCGAGGAGGTAGGAATGAGGCGGAGGGACTTCTTCATGGAAAAGGAGGAGAAGATTTATTCAACTTGGAGGTCATGAGAAAAAAGTCCCGAAAAGCCATTACCAGGGCTTGTTATGCCCTTACCAAAAGAGAGGGGAAAATATGAAACAACCAATAATACAGGGACCTTGGGTTTGAATACTGGCGGGTAAAGGGTACAGACCAATAGAGGATAACGTGGGAAGGGAGAAATACCGTGGGCCAATGGGGGATTGGGGAACCCAGAACCCTCTGTGGGAAGAGCCAAACACAGGGGGGAAAGGGGGAGATAGCAGTGGTCAGTATGATATTCCTGGCCGTGGAACCGGCCATAACGCACCACAACATGTAAATTGCTTATTAAATCTTACAGGGAATTTCACCAAATCTCAGGGTTTTTTGTAACATGTTATTTAACATGTTCATCTACCTTCTATGTTTGGTGGAATTATTCTGTCATTCTTTTTTCTACTCTTTTTGTCATCTTTCCTTAAAATGCATTACCTTGCCACACCATAATCCTATGTGAAGACTCTGAACACTTTCTAAAATAGCTAGCTAGCAATGAGGGGACCCTTCAGGTAAGCCTCCAGGTTGTCTCTGACCTTCCAAAGAGAAACACTAACAAAACCTAGCTGAGAATAATTCTGTTTCATTACCTCAAAAACACCAAAGCCCATTACTTCAGTGAAATATGTTCATCTGTTATTGCAGCACGCCATGGTTAATTCTTGTGAGGGCCCATTTCAGGAACAATAGGTGGAATGGAAATTAGGGTTCTTTTCATTGAATGTACATGAGATGCTGTGCATAATTGGAGAACCAAACAAAACAGCTGGGTCTGAATCTTTTTGTGTATTTACAACTTTAATTAGAGGTAATTTTTAACTCCAAAAGATCTTCACTTTAATCTACGAATTATCACTAATAAAGGAAGACAACAGTGTAATGCAAACTGTTAATTTACAGAAACTTCTAGTCAGGTTAGAGTAGGACTTGAATTAATTAGCATTTTCATCAAAAAAGAATGTTGGATCCTGTCTGTATACAAATCTGTGTGCACCATCGCTCCTTCCAGGAGTAAGACTCTCACTCCTGGAGATGCTCCCATAAGTGGAAATCAAACCAGCTGTTTTCCAGACAGAGATACCAGTTTATGCATGCAGCCATCATGAGGTCAGCATTTATATGCTATATACACGAGTTCTATTACCCCTCCAAAGCATATGCAATTATAGTTCTCTTGACTGGGACACATAAAGCAAAGATATTGTTGCACAGTACCACAAACTCCAGATGGTTGTTATCAAAGGGCTTCTGCTTAGTTCATAAGTGATGACAAAAAAACAAGGCCACAGCATGCCTTGAATATTTTCTTGTTCTGAAAGATTCTCAGGGCACAGCTCCTCTTCTATATAAGTAAGAACTACCTACCGAAACTGATATGACAAAACCAACAAGAGACTATTCTAGAAATGACAGAAAACCATCAGCATGTAACCTAGGAGTTCAACTACTGCTACCAGTTCAAGTCCAAGGCAAACTGAGCAGAGCTCACACAACTGCTCTCTTGTTCTGAGGCCACTTGCACACAACAGCTGCTTTGTTGTCTCCCTCTGTCTCCCTCATTACTTGTAGTTGTGCCTCTGAATACACCCAGGTTTGAGTACTGCATGCTTATTGATAAGCAGCTCCAGGCTCATTTAAGTCCACCTTTAAGTGGACTTACATTTAAATCCAACTTTAAATAAAAAATTTTTAAAAAGCCTCTTCACCTCCTAATTCCTCAAGGGAGTCAAAATAGTACCAAAGACAGAGGAGAACAGACCTCCACAGCCACAGAAAGACAGAGGGGAAATTACAGACACAGGGTTACCACCTACCTTTAATTTCCTTCCTGAAAAGGCTTAAGTGCAAATCAGACAGAATGAGTAAAACTGTTATTTTCTGACATTGTTCTGGAAGCAGGCATCTGCAAAAGTGGTTTCTAAATTATAACTTTCAAGAACAACTAGAACCATGTGTTTGCCTACAAGCTCTGAGTAAAACACAAGCAGAAGAGGGCTGAAGATTACCCTGTACTGCAGCCCTTGTGATTAGCTGGGTCTGCTACAGGTGACCCACGGGTCCCAGGTCCTTTCTGTCACTTCACCTTGCTAAGTGAGCAGTTCCTCCTTTAATTTCTGTTAACCCCTTTATCAAAAGGTGACCTTTTCTATTTAGCGCTGTAGCATGGCTGCAATCTTAATCTTCCTGAAAAAAACAGCTATTCTATTCCTGCAGTAGCTACTGAATACTTATTTTTACACCTCCTGGCACTGCTTCCTGGCAGGAACTGCTGACTTTAGCAATATAATCTGAAGCCAGAAGTGGGGTCGGAAAAGAGCAGAAATCTAATGTCTCCAATTGTGATGCTAATTAGAAAACAGAAAGAATTGTCTTTCTTTGTAGGCCATGCCATATTTTAGACTCAAATGTAGCAAGCTGATGGATGTGAGCAGATCCCCCCGTGACTTCCCAGCACTATAGGAAAAAAAGGAAAACAACTGTGCAGAACAGTTTGAGTAATTAGGGGCCTTAATTAGAAAGTGGAACTATGCTTCTGGCATCCATAAAATTTTGCCTGGTTTCCACTAGGAAATGTGTCTTCTAGTTTTTCCTTCAGGATGTCTTCGAACAAAGCTTTTTGCTTTTGAATGTGACTATTAAATTAAATTGCTTTGTATTTAAGACTTAAAGCTTAATTCAATACATTATTTAAGTATGTGTTAATTCTAGTCATGTGGCTTGTCTCGTTTAAAAATGCATTAATGGGATATTTCACCTGGTCACAGTTAAATTCTCTCTAAGGTGCTTTCCTTAAACCTCTAAGTCAGGCATAAGATGAGACTCAGTCCTTATGTCTTCTCATCATATTTTTGTTTCACTTCTCTCTTTACTTCAGAAAAAAAGAATACAGTAGCAGTACTTCACTGGCTGTCAAAAAATTCCTATTCCAATTTCTTTTTATATCCTTTTTATTTCTATTTCCCTCTGATTATTTGCATTCCTTTTTTTAAATTTTTTTTATTATTTTATTAAAAACATAGCAATGAGTTATAAATACACACTTAAAAATAATTGTCTGGGTAGGTAGAGTATTTACAAACTCTTGTGGCATAACAACATACCCTCTTAATGTCAGTATAAGACATTTGCTAAAGGAAACGGATATGTGCTAAGATATTGCTGTGCATTTGTCTATGTTCTGATTCTTTAATGTCTGAAAAGCAGAAGAAAATAAAACAAGCACTCTGAGACAACCTTCTCATCTACTGAATCTGATGTGTATTTGTTGTGATACTCCACTGCTAGAAATGTCCAGAGTCCTTTCATTAATTGAGATAATTGTAAAAATATCCTGTTTGCCTCTTTTTTCAATTTGAACGGTGACATCTATCACTGAAAAAAGTTTGGTTGTACATAAGGAAGCTATCTGAAAATTAGGCTAGTAAATATTTTATACTGTAGCTTCGAGTGCCTTTCAAATTCTCAGACAAGCACAAAATCAAAGTAACAACCTATCCAAATGGGAGCAAAATATGTTTTTAAATATTGCTCATACTTTCAGAAAGAACATTGCTCAAGGCTGTTTCTGAATCTATGTTCACACACACACACACACACACACTTCTCTACCACGGGTCATGCAAGAACTCCAACTGGATGGAGTTAGAGCAGCTTAAATTAACCTGGCTAAGAAAATTTCTGCAAATAACTAGTGGCTTTAATGATGTTTTATTTTAAGGTAAGCATTGCCAATACATCTGTGGGATAAGAAAAAAAAAACCTTCATGAATGCTTTCTCTTACTTTAGAAAACTATTAAATGTGAAATCTTTCACTGAATCAGAACAACGATAAGACTCATGTAATTGCTAAAAGGATTGTCACCAAAAGCTACAGGTTTAAAAGAGCTGGATGAAATTAAAACACACTGAGATACCGGTTCCTGTAATCTAAAGTCTCCTTTGAAAAATCTGGAGTATTTCTTCTTCAAATTGTGTTCAGGCCTAAATCCTGATTTTCTGTCTCCTATGTTTCTGAGAATAAAAGATAGGAAAAAGATAAAATATGTGACTTTAAGAAAGACTCAAGAGTTTCAGCATCTGAAGAGTCCTATTTTTAACTAATGGTGTTCATGGAAAAGAAACAAAAGATAGAAAAATAACTATCCATAGCAACCGATATTAATTAAACAGAGTGACTATTGTCCTCTTTCAAAAGCTTTTATATTTATAAAAGAGTTCGATAATTTACTGTAGACTGGAAGTCAATATCACAACCAAAAAAAACTTTTTCTTCATCTCTACATGAAAATTGTCCTCTCAAGACAAACTATGTTTCTCAATACATATAATTTCCCAATACAATGTAAAGTGAAGCAAAAAACTAGATCATAATAAAACTTGGCCTACAATATATACACATATACTTTACGTATTTTATCAGAATAGTCATTATATTTCCTTCTATTGGAATATTCATGTTTTGAAATATGCCCAGTAAGTTTACAAATATTTCCCCCCTAATGTATTATTGACACATCAGTACTGGTAATTAGTAAGTGATAGGCTTTGTGTTGGAAATAAGACAAATAAAAAACCTCTAATGTAGTAGGAAACTGGGAAGCAGAGTCTAAGAAATTAATACTAAATAGTAGTTTCATTGTAGTGGGAAAGGAAGAATTTATTTGGCGGCTACAGTGTTTGCTTGGAACTCTTCTCTATCTCCTTCTAGAATGCTGACAAGTAAAAGCAACTTGTTGCATTTTGTCACCGCATCACCACTAAGCCTTAGTCCTTGGACTAAGCAAAAGTAACATGGTGGACCGCGCAAAAGTAACATGCTTTGCAATCTTCCAAGAGTGCAAATTACCCTGGAGCTGCTAGTAAGAGCAACCAGTGTGTGTTTTGCACCTTCCCAAGCCAGCAGAGATACTGAGTTGTGAAGCAAAAACCCTTACTCTGTCTTATATAAAGTGTTTTGTATAAAGTATAAAGTATAAAGTAAAGTATAAAGTATGCTGAGGCACATGGGAAGAAAAACCTTGGTGTTCTCTTTCAAGTGGACATTAATGAAAACTAGTGATTGAAGTACAGCTTGAAACTCCCACCACTTAAATGTTATGATGTCAGCTGAGCCAGATAGTCTTTTGTTCTGCCACTATGGCAAATGCCTGGTAAGACTTAGCTCGACTGCCTTTTGTCACAGTGCACAACAAGTGCCATTACCCTCAATTTCCCCTGAGCTAAGAATGCAGCTACTGTGGCCCAGTTGAGGCGTGGTAACTAACTGCAAGCAGCAGCTTGAACGTGAACTTGACCTATCAGAACTTCCTTTTAATGCTCTTCCTCGCAGTTATTTCTCCGGGATTATTTTAGTTTTCTGCAGGGGAGAAGAAGAGTTGTGCCATTTTCTTGTTTCTATTCTCACAGTAATACAAATTCAGAGCAATTCTGTACAGCTGCTGTGACATGTGTGCCATGCTATTTTAACTAGCAGCAGAAGGACTGTTACTTTAGAGAGGAGAATATGTTCACACTGTGCACTGGATTCAGAAAAAATGCAGCACGGGACTCTTGGGTCTGCAGGCTTAAGAGAGGATATGTCCCAGATTTCCTTATCCAGACAAAATAGCAGGCAGTGCTGAGGAAGTGCCACGTGCAGGGCTCTGGCAAGGGCAGCCCTCAGGCTCTGATTTCTCCTACCTCCTTTCTCCAACCTCATCTCCGCGTGTGATTCTTCACCACAAAGAAGAGATAGGTCAGCCTGAAGAACTCGGATGCCCACTCTGTCTGCCCCATCAATGCAGCAAAATTTATGAGCCCTGAAAGCTGCACTGTAAAAGGTCATGGCTGTCTGATGTGGAGCCAGAGCATTCTGCACATCTGTGCCTGCCATTTGCATTGTGGGTTTTTTCTCACTAATACATAAGACAGAGGGGATAGCTACCTAGCTTGGATGGAAAGGAATTTTATGTGACATGGCAAAAACACCCCAAAGGCTTGCGGCCATCACTGGAAAAGGTGGAGGAACCCAGAAATCAAAGAAGTCTGTTATAGGGGAAAATATCACACAACTTCAGTGCATGGTCACCACCCATTATGAGGACCATTAATGTAACGATTTTCAGTAGGTCTCGGGTACTTTAGCTTTGAAAGTGCACATCTCACCTTAAAAGCCAGAGATTATATGTCATTTCCTTCAATGACACAATGATTTGTTTGTCTTCAGTATTATTCTTCAGGCACTGTTGTCTTTCCTTATCAAATTCAATTTTCATTAAAAAAAGAAAAAAATAATGTTGGATGGCTGATATGGCTAGAAGTTATTATTTTCTGAAAATGAAAGGTAATTTCATTTTAAAACTCATTGTGGCATTTATCCCAAAGCTATTGAAATGTGTGGAAGGAGGAGGGGGGGTAAAATTATCTTTGTAGCTTTATAGTTTCATTACTATAAGTTTCAAGAAAAATAAATAAACTTTAACAGCTTTTTACTATGGAAACAGGACATTTAGTCTCAGTGGGTATCCTGAGTGCTGCATTCTAAATTTGACTTTTTTTCTTTTTTTTAAACGGGCCTGTGGGGGAAAATGATCAGGATGAAAGGATAGGTCTGGAACTTCAGAATCATTTTAACAGCAGTTGCCAAACTTTTGAAGCCTCCATGAAACACAGCCTATTGAGGAGTACTCTAGCATTGCTGGCTAAAATGAAAAGAATTATAGATAAACAACTAAGATAACTGTAACCCTGCAGAAAATGTGATGATAATACTATAATATAAAGAGCAAGGAGAAAAAAGGGTCCAAGATATTATGAAAGGTTTGGAGAACACTTTGCACTTTTCTAAAATCTAGGATTCATGGAGGAGCTCTAGGTAAAACTTCTTTGTGCGTGAAAGAAAAACATGAGGCATATCCTAAGGCTTTTGAACTAAGAGAAGGGTAAAAAGTGCTATAGCAATGGAAAAACTTTCATGCAGTATAACTGCAAGCCCATGATACATGAGACAGTCAATGAAGTTAGCCCTCCAGCAAAGCAAGGGCAATCCAGGGCATTTTTTCCCTTTTCCTGGTAAACTTTAGACTGCTTGGCAGAAGCCACAAGCTTTATCTCTCGCAGTTTTGAAGTGAAAACCATGTTTCTTCTGCAATTCAAAGTATCTGCAAGCCGGGGCTTTGAGAAAAAAAGTCTCAAATGTTGCAAACATTAATCTGAAAAAGATAAACACAGAAACCGTCAGAAGCACTTGAAGTTTCATTAAAACTGAGCAACTCCAAATGTTCTTCTACTATAGGCAAATTGTCCAGTTGATTTTTTTTTTCCAAACAATATATATTGCTTGTAAAAAGTCTCAATATAGCTGCAGAAACATTTAAGTATTCATTTCTTCACTTTTGTTTTTCTCTACATACTACCAAGAAGCAAAAATAATCAGAGAATCACAGAATGAGAGGACAGCCCACAATGAAAGGGACCTCCAGACATCACCTGGTCCAAACTTTAATGGGAAAGAGAGCCTAGATAAAGCTACCTGGCACCCTGTCCTGTCACATTGTGAAAAACTCCAGTGATGGGGACTCTAAAAATCTCATACTGAGATGGAACTTCTCCCAGTGAAACTTGTGCCTGTTGCCACTTCTCTTCTCTGTGTGGCTCCTTGTGAAGACAGAGCCTCTATCCTCTTTGTAGCAACCCTTTAACTATAGCAATACTATGGTGAAGTCCCCCCGAAGCCTTCTCTTCACCAGAGACAAAAAGCTGTAACGCACAGGATGTGCACGTTACCTTCACACATTGTGTGAACAAGTTACTTGAATGCACAATACTTAAAAATGGGGGGAAAAAAAAGAACAATTTTCTGGAGCACTTGGCTACCGCTAGAGACTAAATAGTAAATAATAAGTATGAAATTCATATCTGGGTGTTTTAGGCCATTCCTTCTCCATCTCCCTTCTCCTATCCTGCCAGGTGGACTCCACAGCAGTCAACTACTGGTTGTGAGAGCCCTCCTCTCTCTTTTGCAGGACAAACACATCCTGTCCTTTGCATCAGCTCTGAAATTCTTTTTTTTCAAGGTAGACCTTGCCAGCATAGAAAGCCATCTCAAAATTCTGTTTTTTCTGGTTAGTTTGATGGATTAGTACACTGATTCAGCTCCAAGTGGGGAGGGAGGCCCCCAGACTCATCATAAAATAGGAACCATTGAACCAGCAGCCAGATTTGTTTGTGCTGCTGTGGGACTCCCATGTAATGTTCTGCCCTGAAGTGCACTTTCTGCTACCCACTCTCAAAAAATTATTGGTATAAGGGCAGAATTCCTAACCTCTCTAATTTGTGCCATTGTGAATTCATTGTAAGTTTGTATATTTGTTTCCTGAGATTCTTATTTCTTTGTCGTCTGTGTTCAAGTACAGAGGTTAATTTGGTAACACAAACCACGCTGAAGAATCACTGCAAAAGTCTAACAGAACTGCTGGCTCTCCAAATATGTTGATGATAACAAATTTTAATTGCCTCAGAGTGCCAAATGTGTTTCAGCAGTTTTCTTTAGACCATTGTTAGGCATCCAGAGTTTCAAATAATGATTTTACAACTAAGGAGAATAAGCACTCGTACTGTGGTTTCTGAAATAACAAATGAAGATATCCTTTTGAGAACAAATATTCTGGGAGTTTTGAATAGCATTATACTGTCTTGAATTCAACAGGGAGAGCACTAGGACTTTGTATCTGACATTTAATTTAAAAAATAGCCTGTGCCTTAGAGGAAAAAGAAAGAGAAAGGCTGTGCTTAAAAGTGTAAGTAATGATTCAGACACTTCCAATTTCTTTTCATTGACTACAGTATTAGTACCTGGTCAAGATACATATTTTTTTCCTCATTGTGATTATGTGTCTATAAAAGCTGAAACACAAGAAGTTTTAAAATTACATTAAGAATGCAGTTGTCCTTTTCTATTCAAAATTTATTGGCATAATGAAAGTATTACTTTTAACACAAAAATGAAAGCCTCTAGCACAAAACAGAGCAGCCTGAGCTAGATCAGATACTGGAGGAAAGGTTACTCACATCAATACAGAGCTCAGGGTGAGCTACATAGCCTTGTTCCTGGGGTTAAATACAGTGATTGTCACGGGCCTGAATAAAGGAGTCGCATCTTTACACAGTCTGCCCAAAGTCACAAACGGCTGAGGCAGCTACTGCAGGAACTGAGCTGATGCTTTACTGCTTCACACTACTTAGTTGGTCTAACAGGGATTTATTTCACTGTCCCTTGCTCAGCTCCTCAAGAATGAACCTGAGCTTTCCATGTCTAGTGCAGATCTCCACTTTGAACAGCACTCACACTCAGTGGCCACACTACGAAACTGGCATGATAAAAACATAACAGCTTCACTCAAAGTCAGTGTAATCTTTATGGCTTATATGAGCTCTTCATCTCCACGATTCCTTTTTGTACCAATGCTGCCCCATCTTAAGTACTTTCTTCATAAATAGTGAATTGTTGCTGAGTTATTTTGCAGATAAAAAAAAATCACCCTTTGTCTGGAAACAGCAATAGATAGATGAGGTGTGTGCACCACTAGTTCCACCACTAGTTGAAGACAAGATTCTTTATTTCTCCTCTTGGTCACCCCTTAAAAAAAACCAAACAAACAGAAACCAAACCAACACCATACAGCATTTTAATAATGAAATAAAGTTCACAAGGGAGGAAAAATAAAGCAGAACATAGATCATAGAATGAAGATTAAGAGTGAGAAAGATTGCTACTCCAGGAATTCTCCAGAGTTCTGGTCTCCTTCTGGAGCCCTAAACTGCAATTTCTTTAAGGCAAAATGTTTACCATTGCATAAGAAAATGGATTTTTCTGTTCTTCTGCAGAAAGAGTTATTATGCTTTTCCAGCCTTCCTACCCATCTAAGGGCTAAATAGAGGTCACATTTCTACAGGGTACTTTGTTCAAAAAACTCTGTGTAGCAAAATGTCTTAAAAGATTGACATTTTGGCTTCGCTGGGAAACTTGCTGGTTCAGTTCAGAAAAGCAACAACTGATAGACTTGCACAATAATAGTATTTTTGCTTCCGACTCCAATTGAAGTCAGAGCATCCAGGGTAAAGAGTAATAAAAAATGTTTTTCTCTCAGTCATCTAAAATGTTTTGTTTCAAGTCTGGTTTGAATTTTATGTTTAGAGTTCGGACTTGTTCAATCAGCACTGGTTCTTCTGGCTGTAATCCCTTTGATTCCTATGTGTACAGGACACACAGACGAATCCCAGAAAGGTCACTAAGAGACAAACTGGCCAAGACAAAGTTGTTTAGCCTCTTCTCCTCATAAAAAGGGTTTTGTTTTTCTTGTCCTTGCATCTTACAGCAATTTTTTATACAATATTCACATGTTGTCTTGCTGTGCTATTGTCATCCAGTATTCATAAAGCTGCATAATATCTTCCCATTGTGTGCATTTTACAATGAAAATTGTATTTCAAATAAATCAATACCGTATTTTAGGCAAATTCATCTCCCTGGATGAGACAGAACATCCCACTTAGTGTAAGAGCTAATTGACTACTAACAGTGCATTATGAATTATGAGTGAAATCAGTTTTAAAATTACATAAATTAGAAAAAGTAACATACTCCCAATGCACAAGTCTCTCACAGCTCTATTTTCCATAGCCCTTAATACAAACAAACACAAAATATATTTGACTTATCAGGCATTTAGGAACAGAAATATATTGGAAGACATCAGGTAAGTTATTAAATCTATTTTTCTCCTAAACATGTTACCAGAATTTTTTTTTTTTTAATTCCTATGACATAAACTCTGCTAGCTTCTTTTAATTTATTTTTCAAATCCAGAGAAAACATCAGAAACGTAGGTGATTAGGCCAGAAGGTAGAATTAGTTTTAAGAGAAAAGCATTTTAAAAATCAGTAATTAACAAATTTTAAAAAAGAAACTTTACGTAACAGTTCCTTTAATAGGTTAGGAATACTTTTGTGTAGTTTTATATGTAGATGGCAAAAGTGCTACAGGAAACTGATAAATCAGTTACATGCACAGTTTACTAATGCAGTCTGTTTATGCAAGTATTGGCTTAGTACGTCTGTGACAGTTCTTCAGACCAAAGCTACAGTGATGTTTTATATGAACAAACCCAAAGTTATCCAATATTTAAATTCTGTGCAAATTGGTCAGAGGAGAGAAAATTTCTATTTGCTCATGTTGTTAAAAACATCAGTTTAACATCAGTTAAAAAGTGGCTAACAAGACACTCAGTAATTTCATTGTGGATTTTGTTGTAATATATAGTATTCCAATGTATGTAAACTTTTCTATATAAAACTATAGCATATAATTCCGCAGGAAAAAGATGCTTTTTTAAAAAATAATCTATATACATCTCTCCATTTGTCTACTGCCAATCCAGGAAGAAACTGTACTCGTGAATGTTGAAGTCAGTAGCGAAGGTCCCCCTTTTGTTCCTCCAACAATTGTTGACCCTTTCGCACACGAGTGAGAATGTACACAGCTTTTCTTCCATCTCCTTTGGAAAAACCACATGCCTTCAGGTTTATTTAATATTTATATAAGATTGTTGATAGAGGAACAAATATTGAAACTGGGAATGGTCACCCCCACAGAAAAAATGTCTGGTTTTTTTCCTCTCTTCCCTTGCTATACACTGCATACACATGTGCATTTTTCTTTACTATGGCATACCACATGAAAATAAATTTCTTCCCTAGCAGTGTCAGTCTGATTTCTAGACCACCAGCTACACATGGTGGAGAAGTGCATCGAAGACTGGGGAGACAAGACAGATGAGTTTTGTGTAATCTGGACATTTCTATCTCAATGTGATGAGAAAGATTTGCTGGGAAGATGACGTCTCCCTCATGGAAAAGTCCAAAGCAGCAGCAGCAGCAGCTGAGATTGGACTACTCATACCAATTCAAGTTTTATCCTGTGCTGAACCAGGCCTTTGTGATGCAGTATCAGGTATTGGCAAACAGGTACTGGAACCCCAGTTTGAAAATACTGCTCTGTATCTAGTGGAGTAGAAAAGAGCAAAGGTTATTGCATGCAATTATGGAAAGTAACTGTGAAAAGGCTTAACATGTATTTCCTCAAATACAAAAAGCCATGCTGTATGTACACAGTCCCTGTAAAATTTCTGTTGCAGGTGGAGTAGAGCCAGCATATCAAATACTACCAGTACTAACAAAAAGTCTTCACTGATCAAATTGCTCTACACATGTTGTTCTAAAACCTTGATGAAAAATAGCAAAAGTAGGTCTGCACAAAACTGCAGGCACTGCCTGTCCAAGGAATTTTGACAATGTTCTCTGCTTTTCTCCAGCTCTTGAATTCTGTGGTGAGAGTCCCTGGGCTGGTTGTCACTTCTAATTATGAAACAGTGCCTTGACAAAAATATATGCTAGCATCTAGAAAATCTGTACATAGAACAATTAACCGTATCCCTAGAAACCTGTTGGATATCTTTGTTTCTTGTTAGGTCATTAACACATTCCTTGTCATTTTTCCTTTTTATCTTAGGAGCTAGACAGCACACTTAGCAATATAGTTATAGATCAACAGTTATACTGCAGTATTGTTTTGAAAAATCAATTAAGAAGTAATAACTGACTTTAAACAGATGTACTTTGATTGAATGGAGTGATTCAAGGAAGGTAAGTTCTTTCCTTTGTGTCATACAACAACTAATAGACCGTATCTGAACTTCCATTGATTTGGGATTTTTTACCTATCAAGATGTGATCAGTCCTCTTAAAGAGCATTGTAAAGTACTACATGAAGGATTTTGAAAAGGTTATTAAAAGTGTTTGCCCTGAAAATTTTGTTTGCCTTATCCTAGGCATAATCAGAAAGAGAACAGAAGCCAAAGCCTGTGGTCCTGGTCCTGCATAGTGCACCCATTGTCAGTGCAGTCATAGCAAATTAGCACTAAGACCCTACAGCAAGAAAGCAATTGTGAATTTCTGAGTACGGTCATAACACTGCTCTTCAGTTCTGTTGCTCATCAGTAAGTCTGCCCCTGAAAATAGTTTAGGTTATAATCTATCTCTTACCTGTGCCCACTTGATGGTTCTGTCAGACCAGATACTAGTTTACAGAATTATCTGCCTAAATGCTCCTCTAGCTCCTTCTTTTCCTATTCCTAGTGACTGTGAAAAATATTTTGCTCTGTTCTCCAAATTTACTTTTTTTTTTCCCTAGAGATACTTCTTTCTGTGGTATTTTAATCTCACCCATAGTTTGCGGCCTCTGTTTACAACCATCTTTTTCTTCCCCTCTTGAAGTGCATTCAGAGGGTGGCAGCTCTGTTGCGTTCTTCTCTGCCTCACCCACATGTCCTTACATGTTATGTAAAAGTGGAAAAATGCTGTTCCTTCACTTTTCACAGTTTTCAATGTCACTATTTGTTTAGTCAACATGGAAGCCTGAGCCCACAGGATCTGCAAAGACCTCCTCTTCACAACTCAACCCTTATTATTTCCTGACAATATACCCATGAGATATCATGCCTGGTGTCTTACCACAAGATATAAAATACACTCCATGCCTTTCATCTTTAAAAATAACAGAGACTACCTAGGAAGAATGATTTATATTTTAAAAGCCTCACTCTTGGAAGACATCTCTCTTGCTGACAGAAGAGTCATGGATAAGAATGACTTTTTTGTTGTCTTCAGCACCCACTCTAAATGACCATACGAGGACATTTTCCTGAATTCATCTAAATATAAAAACAACCCAAAAGTTGATGTTCAGCTGCTTATTAAGCAGACAGATTACTCCCAGCACCTGGATGAATACACTGGTTGGAAAACAACAGTGACTAGATGTGTTATGCCAAGTGATCAGTTTCATACCAACTTTTTTTGATATAATACACTTTGCTTATGAAGAACCTGACTGATCATGTTTTGGAGATGTGCCAAGGGCTATCTAGGGTGGGAGAGATTAAGAGAATGACCGTGAAAACCTCTCATAAACTGCTTCCTAAATTATATGCATGCTTTACTTTTTGATCTTATAATTCAGGTGACTAACTAGTGTTTTGCATGTCTATTCCTGCTGGTGGAAAGAATTGAGCTCATCATTGAAATCCAGTTTTAGTCTAGAAATACAGCATTCTCCATGATATGCCCCCTTGAGGACACGTGCCTCTGCTGGGAGTTTGGGGGATACTGAGGCTTTCCACAGACTGCAGCTGCAGCCAGCATTTCCATGGGTTGGAGGTGCTGGAGATTCCTTAATGGAGGATGGTGGTTCAACAGTCAGCTGGATCTGGGAGATCCCCGAAGATTCAGGCATACCCTTGTCATCACCCGACCTCCTGAATCCACACAAAGCAGCCCCTGCTGGGGGATGTGCTGGCCTGTTTAGGTCATTGCCATCAGGTTGTATGGTAGGCCCAAGCCAGAGCTGGGGATTCAGCTCTAACTTGACTCACAGATTTTTAATATTCTCAGTCAGGATCTGGAATCCTGCAGGGGCCACAGGAGCCCAAACTCAGCAAGACAGAATTAGCCACTTTTTTTGACAGTCTACATCAAGGTGAAGGACAAGCAGGGCAGCTCCACAGGAGAGGCTCTGTAAAGAGCCATGGTGGTCCAGGCATGGACCATGTCCTCCCACATGGGATGCCTGAGCAGAGTGTGCTGAGCTGGGGCAGGTGATGGTCCCTACAGGAGACAGGGATGTGGCCTAGGCAATGACAACAAAGCTCAGGGCTGGAGTCTGTCCCAACCTGAGCTGAAAAGAGCACCATGGACCCCAAGGGGACTGTATTGATGCCTTCAGGGCCAAGAACAAACAAATTTGGACAGTTTTGAAGCTGCCTCCAAGCTGTTTGTCATACATGTGAAGAACGCACCGCATGCAGGCATGAGGGAGAGCAGGAGGAAGAGGCAGAAGGGATAGCTTTCTCCCTTTCCCCATCCTTCCCTCCATTTCTCAGTTCTGACAATACCCCAACAGCTTCTGCACCACCACCAGCAGGGAGCTTAGTCAGCTGAGATCACCCCAAGACTCATCAGGACACCAGCCCAGGAGGTGCTCAGGGACAGCCAGCTCAGGAGACTCACCTGACCAGGTTTCAGCAACATTTGGACAACTTACCTGATCAATCTGAAACTAAGACCAGGGAGAAAAGAATTAGATGCTGCTCTGCTGTGTTCTGAGGCACACAAGTCCTTTTTGGAGCTCATCTGCAGGTACTTCCAGAAACAGAAATGGTGGGCAAATTAGTCAAGACATTCAGCCATCAGTAGCACATGGAAGTGATTTCAGTGTCTTTTCTTTTCCCAAATGAAAATAATAAATGTTTATTTTCATAGACTTTTACTTTTCAAAACTATTAATTGTGCATTATCCGTGCACTAATAATTGCTATTTGTGTAGCTGAACTCACGATGGATAACTAAACTAATGCAAATTGAATCCATATCCTAAGAACTAGAAAGATTGCTTCTGTACACATTATTGTACAAAGCTTACATTTTGACAATTAGAGGCTAATTATTCTAGGTTGTTAAATAAGCAAAATTGTCTTTCTCTTTTCCTCAGAAAAAAATTTAAACAACTACAGTTAATTGGTTACCTCTGAATATAATTTTACCTTTTATCACTTACTGAAATCCACAGTCAAACAAATTCCATCTAGCAGGAAAATTAGTCAATTATAAATATATTTCGCTGTTATTCTCCAGGTAACAGTGTATTTTGGTACTGTATCATGGACCCCCACTTCACTACCAGGAGCCATTTTGTGGAATTTGTTCTGCCACTAGTGTATACAAAACACAATATTAAAGTCTTTCTTTTCTTCAGTGTTCTTTGTTATACCATACCTAAAGTGAGAGTTATTTTTAAAGTTACACAGGAACTTGATTCTGAGATCTACTCTTATAAAATGATTAAAGAGAATTTTAACACTGATATATGTATCTAATCTAAACAGCTTGGAGTTTAAATTGTAAATTCAAAATACTCTTAACAAACAATTTCTCAATAAACTATAGGTTGAAATATATTCACATAAAATAGCTGTTGAATAATACCAAGGAATGAAAATATTAGAGGAAGCAGTAATCATTCGCTTACAATTAATGAACAGTAGAAACCCCTGTATTTATGAACAGATCTGTTTGCCGCTAATAATCCTCATGCATCTAATCAAAAGATACCTATCTATTTTCAGAGTATTTCAGGTGACAGCATACAAAGACAGGACGCTTTGTTTCCAGGGCCTTTTAAGAAAAATGATAGAGGCTTTTCAATTCAAAATAATAATGGATTACACGAATGTCCATGTAATCACCATTCAAGTCTAATATGACAGGAAGTTGTTTTAGCTCCCTTCTTATGCGGCACGAAGGAAGTAATAAGCTCTGTTTTATGTAAAAGAAAAAGTAAATCCAGCAATCAGGATTCAGTAGTAAGCTTCTTTCTACAGTGCCCTTTAGCTGTTATAAATTGCTCAGTGTGTTTTAAATCCATGGACTTCTAAGGGAACAAAATGAAATGTTGTCATTCCTTTTTCCTGGCCTGCTTTATTTCCTTTGAGGTCTGTTAAGAGTCCTATGATCTTGATTCTCTTACATAGAGGGTTTCAAATTTATCAATAACCATCTGTTGCTGTCGCTCTGTTTCATGGTCCAAATCTAGAATTTCCAATGCTAGTCCCTGTGTTTGCTGACATTTTTTTCATTTTCAATTCTCGCTGGGGCTGTCATCTTCAAAGATAGGAAGAAAGTAATGTCTTTGATGTTTTCAAAGGTTGGAAAGATATTTCTCCCCCCAGCGTTATGAGTTTCATTTGAACACATGGAAAGAAATCTGAATTTTATAGGAGATTTATCTAAACAGTGATCCACTTGAACAAAATAGGTCCAAAAATTTTTAGTAAATATAACTTCTCCTGTTTTTTGAAATTATTAACGCCTTTGTACTGTGAACAGAGTTTACAAATAAACAATAAACAACCTGCAACCATCAGAAATGTAATCCACCACTGAATTCTGGTCTCTGTTCCCAGCCCACAGTGTATGAGAATCTATTATCTTCCCATCAAGGTAACTCAGGGAAAGGTGGGAATTCAGTGGGCTTCCTGCTGGGTTTCAGTGACTGAAAGATCCTTTAGAAGAACAAGACACATTACAGCCTCTGTTCACGTAAGTGTCCCAAGGCTATGTTAGGTTGCTCTCCAATGTATCTTTCATGTACCTCATCTTCCTTCAACCTCATTTGGATTCAGCACTGCAACACATTTTTTGTGCATAAATATACACTTCCTTCATGTTACGATGGCATAGGTTACCAAGAGTGATTTATTATACACCTTTTACTATGCCTCCAAGACCACTACGAACATGTTTTACAGACATTTCACCCCGTTTAACATGGGCAGGTACAGCTATAGCCCCTGCACAGACTTCACACAGATTTCTCATCACTCTTTCTCCACCACGAAATACACTGATCTCTACAAAATAGCAACTTTAGCCTAAGTTCCTGTTTAACTTTTCTGCTTTCTCTGTGCTCATGCAGCTTCCAGTTTGCTCTCCTAACTGTGGGGTCACTGTCTGATCAAAGTTAACCCAATCTTGGTTTGAAAGTACAAATGTTACTCCATAATATTAGCATGTTCTGCATTGGTCCAAAGTCCCATAATTACTAGTGCCAGATCTGTCTAGTACAAAAGCTGAACAAACATGGTCTAAAGCAGAAGTGAGTACAACGGTCTCCTTATTATCAATTTAGCCAATGAACACAGTGCAGAGGGGTACCTTTATACAGCATTAAGATGTGTCAAGCTGAGCCTGGCCAGCAGCCAGTCACCCAGACAGCCACAGAAAAATCCTAGAGGCCGTAAAATTTGATTTGCTGTTTGCTCAAACCACAGTCTTGGGGTCTTGCTTATGCCTCCAGGAAATGTTATTGTCTCCTTAATGAATGACACCCCAAAGTATGCACACCTTACCTTACCTTACCTTACCTTAATGCTTAAGGCTGAGTGACTGATGCTGTCCCTGGTCTGCCAGGGTAAAACTAGAAGCACCACATGGATTTTCCGCAGTTAAAGGTTTCTCTTGATATCCTAATGAACCGCAAATCATGAGTTGTAGGCGAGACAGGTCTTTGAAGGCATAAAAATAGCTTGAAATTTACTTATTGCAAAAGACCAACTTTTGAACCAGTCACAGATTAAGAAATGATAAAGCACATAGTCTAGTATGATTGCTCTGGATCTATATTACCTTTGAGTGCTATTTTCAAATGCAAATAGATTAATTTCTTTGGAGGCATATTTACATGCCTGGATTCATACTGATTTTTTTTGAACTCTTGGGCCATTGTCTAAGTTTTTGAGTCTCAGAGCAGACCTGATGTCATAAGTCCTTGGTGAAAGTTCACACCATGAGACTTGAGCAAAGCCCATCCAAAGCTACATTCCCCAGCAAACTCTCTGCCTTTCATATTTCTTTGGTCTAACTCGTGCACACTTCTATCAGTTTCTCTGAATGCATTCAAAGAAATTTGTTAAAGTGAGTCTACCTCCATCTTTGAAAAAAGGAAAAGGTTCATTCAGATCCTGTAATAGAGAGTTTGACCAAAGGTGTCAAAACCAGTAGAAAATTCAGAAATTATTTCTATCCGAAATTACTTATGTTGGGCAGAGTGTGGATAGCTTTGAAAAATTAAATGTGGCATAAGAAATATTAATTAAGATTTAAAGAAGCTGAAGTCCATGAAGATGTTTTGTGACAGCTCAACAAAATTAATTACAACAGACTAAAAACCCAGCTACAAAGTAATTTCCAGCTTTCTATTAGGACTCTAATTTCAGCTACTGTACTGCAGAAATGTCAGTACGTGGACTTCACAGCAGTGTGCCCCGGTGGCCAAGAAAGCCAACAGCATCCTGGCCTGTATCAGGAATACTGTGGCCAGCAGGACCAGGGAAGTCATTCTTCCCCTGTACTTGGCACTGGTGAGGCCACACCTCGAGTGCTGTGTCCAGTTCTGGGCCCCTCAGTTCAGGAAGGACACTGAGATGCTTGAACACGTCCAGAGGAGGGCAACAAGACTGGTGAAGGGCTTGGAACACAAGCCCTGTGAAGAACTGAGCGAGCTGGGGTTGTTTAGCCTGGAGAAAAGAAGACTCAGAGGTGACCTTATCACTCTCTACAACTTCCTGAAAGGTGGTTGTAGTCAGGCGGGGGTTGGTCTCCTTTTCCAGGCGACAACTGACAGAACAAGAGGACACAGTCTTAAACTGTGCCAAGGGAAATATAGGTTGGATGTTAGGAGAAAGCTTTTCACTGAAAGAGTGATAAAGGTCTGGAATCATCTGCCCGGGGAGGTGGTGGAGTCACCATCCCTGGATCTGTTTAAAAAAAGATTGGATGTGGCACTCAGCGCCATGGTTCAGTTGAGGCAGTGTTAGGGCATGGGTTGGACTCAGTGATCTTGAAGGTCTCTTCCAACCTGATGATTCTGTCATTCTCTCACTCTGGCTACAGACCAGGGTCAGGATTTTTGCTTCAATCTATGCTGGTGGTATTTTTGGAGGTACACCTCTGGAACAAAACTTGGGCACTTAGATGCCACAGAGTGATGTCAGGCATCTTCTGGTACCAGACTGCCAGCTTCTCATCCTGGCTTCTTGTTATACCTAACTTATCGCACCAATTATTGCTATTCAGATTCCCCATGAGCTTTGCTCCTGATACCTCTATGCCAATCCCAGTCCTTATCAGACTGAACTTCTGTGCCAGTCTACTTATTAGTTTCATCTTACCTGTGCTTTCCATGGCCAAGTAAAACTGGTTCTCTCTCAAGCTGTCCAAGCCTAGCATGGCATCTCTTAGAAAAGCCAGATGATTTTTTCTTCAGTTTCTTTGTATATTGTCTTGAACAATCCAGAGTAAATCTAAATAGCAGCTTACTTAGGAAATTCTGCCCAGCTCTTTCTTCCTTGGACTGGTTCATACCCACTTAATTCATGGATATATGTCTGTACAGAACAGTTATGTGTCTGAGTCATGAAAGACCGTGTGCCGGTTTGGGCCAAATTCAGGGGAAATGTCCAAAAGGAACATCTCCTCAAAGGAAAGCAGGTTACAGCCTCCTTCCCCACCAGGTTCGGGGAAAAAAAAAATATTTTGCTCGGAGGAAAGTGAAGGAAAAAAATTATTTATTTAACAAACACACAGGAAAAGAATAATAAAGCTAAATAATAAAACCTCTCGCTGTGGAGAGAAACCTCAGAAGATTTTAAAGCCCTTCTGTGAGTGTGGTCTCTCTCCTCCTCCTTGGAGCTGGGTCGGCCTGGGCCCCCTCCAGGCTTAAGGTGGAAATTCTCCCAGTGAGTTCTGGTGTTCTGATGTTGAAACAGTCCAGAAGAGAAGAAGGGAAAAGCCGAAGACCCAGAAAGAATCTTAACTCTCAGTCTCTCTCCGGAGAAATGGAGCTAAAAAACCGAGAGAAGCAGAAAGGGTGCTTCCTTTGCTCCTCAGCAGCAGCAGCAGCAGCTAATCTCTGTGTCCTTGAAGCACAAACTGTTTTGAAAAGTTCGCTCAGTTTTTCTTTTCTCTTTTTTGCACCCAGTTTTAAAGGTACAGAAAGGCTCAGGATCATATCTGGGCATAGAGCGGTGACAGGGAATACAAATCACAAAGTCACCCCAAGACAGACTGGACAATTCTTAAAGAAGATGGGTTATCTTTTTCATCTGATAAAAATTTAGCAAGCATATAACATTTATTTAAGATTTCATGTTTGGACAGGAGCAGTAAAATTCAGTACCCTATTGCACTGGATATTTTTAGTTCCTCCTTCAAAGAAAGTTTGTAGTGAAAGCTTGTATAAGTTGTTCTTACCACAGCCTAAGTAATATATTTTTTCCTGATTCCATTCTCAGAACTATATTAGTAATTAGACAAAATTTACCAAAAATATCATCATGTGGCAGACACCCACTACAGAACCCAAATATCTCAAATCTGGCAGTCATAAGCATGAAGAACTGAGAACTAGAACTCCTACAAGCAGGAGTGTCAGCCGAGGTAATGATTAGAAAACACTATCAGTTCAGTTTGTAGGAATTACTATTGCAATCCTTTTCACAATTACCATTCACAAGTTAGTTGTGTGAATGGAGATTTGTCTTGGGGTGACGCTATCATGTGTATCCCCTATCATGCTCTATGCCCAAAAAGTAGTAGTGTGCCTTTTCTGTGCCTTTAAACTGAGCTTGAAAAAAACCCAGATGAACTTTCCAAAGCAGCTTCTCAAGGACACAGAGATTACACTCCTCAGTGTTTTTCTTCTGACTGCGGAAGGCACGAAGGGAGCACCCTGCTTGCTTTTTCTTCAGCCAGCTGGTTTTTTTTTCCCTCTTGGTGTGAGACAGAGAGCTGAATTTTGTTTCCTGGGACTTTGGTATTTTACTCTTCTTCTCTTCTGAACTGTTTCAACAACATCAGAACACATCAGGAGAATTTTCTCCCCGAGGCCCGGGGGTGGGCCCACGCCCTTACCGACCAGCTCCGAGGAGGAGAGAGACCACACCTACAGAAGGACTCTGAAATCTTCCCAGGTTTCTCTCTATAGCGTGGGTTTTAATTCATTATTCAGCATTATTATCCTTTTCCTGTGTGTTTGTTAAAATAAATAGTTTTTATCTCTTTCACTTTCCTTCGAGGAAAAATTTCTTTTTTTCCGAACCCTGTGGGGGGGAAGGGTGGTTGCAACCTGGTTTTCTCTCAGGGGCTATATTACCAGATTTTGGCCAAACCGGCACAAGATTCAACTCCATTTTAAAATAATTTATTTTAAATAACTGTCTTCTACTCTTTCCATTTTGAAAGCAACTTTCAGTTTAGTTAGTAGAGAAAGAGTATTGGATTTATTTACAGTTCAACAACATTTAAGTCAAATTATGTCAAAAGTTTGGATTCAATCACTTGGATTCAGTAACATGATTTAGAATAAAAACCAAAGAACATGCTTGGGGTGAAATGAATAATCCCGATTCAATCTAAAAGCAAGTAAACTGATTAAGCTGAAACTGTTTAAGGATTAGTGACTGGTATGTATATAGGAATATTAGATATAGGAATTACTTTTACCGCATTTATATTTAAATTCTATTTGTGGATTTTTTAATCAACTAGCTGTTACTGAAAAGGCTAAATTAGAAAATAAGTACAAACAATTAGCTTTGCCACTTGCATACTCATTTCTTGCCCTGAGTGTCTTATTATAGGTTCAAACACTCAAGAAATATTAACCTCCAGAAAACACAAAGATAATTTAATACTTCAGCATATATCAAATGCAACACTGAAAATATAATGTTGTTTACAGTTTAATTCCCATTCCACACAGATACAAAAATATAGAAGTTATACATGCACACATGAATACAACTTATATACTAATATAGAAAACTGAATTACATTAGAGTGTGGCTGAAACACCGAGCTCTAGATGCCTCTTCTGAAAGTGTGCCTGTCTTGGGTCATTTTGGGGGAAAAGACTCACTGAGAGAAAACAATTTAAACATGGAAGCTGAACTACATGCAGTATTTTAAATCCACTGAGTTGCCAGTAGTAGTTCTTTAAATGCAGTATAAGTAGCACTGACCCAAAGTAAGATAATTTGTCACATGTGGTCCAAATATACTGCAGTATAATGCTGTACCTTCGGAATAAACTCTAGTATAAGTTAGAGTTCCTGAGCTGGCTCGAAACTGTTATAAAGGTACAAGAGGGGAAAACTGCTAGCCTTGTGTCATGGTTCAAAGACTCTGTGCCCTTTTGAAGGCAAGAAACTTGAAAATCAGTTGAGAGAAGAGTGATAGACTGGGGAAAAAAGGTGAAGCAACACAATCCTACAAATCACAAAGCTTTCTTCTTCTTTTAACTGTCATATGGACTCTGTATTTACTTAGACCAGGATATAAAATTTCATTCTATAAGTAATGATCGAGCCTAATGAAAGCATAAAAATGCATGGCAAAACTGAAAAAAAACCCAAAAACCCAAACCCAAACAAACCAAGCCAAGATTACTATGAAATAAGTGCAAATCACCTTTAACAATAATACTCAATTTGAAAATAATCCTGTCTCAAGGACAGCAGGTAGACCTCTGAGTGTGTATTGAGCGTAGGGAGCAAGGTTTTAGGAGCAGAGGGCAGGCTGGGAGGGTCAGCAGAAGTAAATGGTCAGGACCTGCCCTGTGCCACACACAGCCTGTTCCAAGATGTAGCAATAATAAAAAGGGAGGAGAGGTTCTCAGAGCAAGCCAGAGGCGTTTTAAATATTTTTAGGTTTGAGGTTTTTTTGTTCCCCCCAATATCCTAAACAGTAATCAAATATTTATGTTAACTGGCAATAAATTAAGTTAGATTCCCCAGATTGAATCTGTTTTGTCCATAGCAATACTTGCCAAGTGATTTCCCTGCCTTTATTGCAACGCACAAGTTTTTTCACTCTTGTTCTTCCTATTCTCTCCTCCATCCTGCCTTCATGCTTGCCTGCCAGTCAGTGCCATCCCCACACAGGATGTTATTACACATATCAGTCCTCAGAGAGAACAAGCACCACGAAGCCACCCTCTACAATAAATAATTTCAGTACCAGGGAAAATGGGCTCCACATATTCCCTCACTGTCTTTCAAAAACTTCAACCCTGATTCTTGTTTTAGTTACATTTATTACTGTTATCAGTATTGCTTATTTTACCTTATGCCAAGGCCACCTCCCTCTGCAACTATGAGGATCAGAACAGGTTTCAGGCTTTTTGAAATTTGATCTTTACTAATGAGGAAGCTGGAAAAAAAAGAAACCAGCAACTATGATTTCACATATCTACTATATGTGATACCACATGGGATAAAATAAAAACAGACGAACTTCTAATCCTCTCTTAAAATGTAAATTTGCCAGTATTTAAGAATAAAATTAATTTTGAATGCAAACATTTACATGATATTAAAAAGGAAACACTTTAGGTATCTGAAAATCTATTTCTATATTGCTTATTACCTTCCATGTGTAGGGCATACATACATATTTGTTTACTAATGTATACTCATGACATTATTTGCATTTTTAATAAAACAAGGACTAGTATTTGGGAACTTTTGTCAGGGACATTTCCCTGTCTGACCATCCAGGAGCCCCTCTGGCTGTCACACCCACATCACCTGAGCTGGGACTGAGGTCTCTTTGCAGCTGCACACCCCACACGCATAGCCAGACTAGATTTCCTCACTGTCTCAGCCCCAGATTTCCCATAGCAGAGTCTCAGTCAACTCAGTCCTTAAGATAATTTAACCTTTGCAGAATAACAAAATAACAGCTTGAGCTGGGTGCCTCCAAGGATGGACCCCGAACAAAGGAAACCCTGGGCTTTTATACCCTCACAGTCTAAGCGCGGAAAAGTCTGGGGCCATCAGCTGCTGCCATGTCTCTGAGTGTCCAGTTCCCTGCCTGGCCACAAGTCCCTGTGCCCTTTATCCAAAGGGCAGTTCATGGCCTCTTGCCTGGGGCTCACACCACCCAGAGCTCAGTCTGCAGCTCACACTACACTTGCGCACTGCGTTACCTGCACTGAATATATTTCTTAACACTTTTACATCAAGCAACATAGACCAGTGCAGAAATTTTAAAGAAAGCTGAGGCTGTGCCTGCTGCAGAACCAGAAGCACTATAGCTATTTCAGCACAGCTTACACCTCAGCAGGAAACTTACACTGGAGCAGAGATCCAGGCAGATGCACTGATGTAAGAACCATAACACTACTCTCTGCACTGCTGCATGGACTTGCGAGCTCCCGTGGTTACTTGGTGAGTTTTTCCTACATAGTCACTCTCTGTTTTGCAGCATAAGCAGATCTGAGAATGCCCCTGGTGAGCAAAAGACTGGTGGAGCACCCCAACCTTTTCATCAGTACAAAGTGTAACCTCTCTGCTATCAACAGGAGATGGAAGTATTCACAGGTGCAGTACTCAGCAAAATGTAGGGCTGAACTGCATAGTAAATCATCTTGTACGGAAGAATTGTCTTGTATGGTTTGGAGAGCAGCAAAGAAACCTAAAAGTCACACAATCCCATTTCTATCCAGCAGTGAATCAAATGTCTCACCTGAGCACTTAAGAAAATAGTTTAGACTTCATACAGTTCAAATCCAGTGTGATTAATTTACCTGCTTTTTCTTTTTCAATATGGTAAACAGAGCGACATATCTAGATGATATATGCCAGCACAAACCGGATTATAACCAGAAAACATAAGGCAAGAATGTATTTTGTGTTTTGCTTTCATAAAAAATTGCCCTAGTGTCTTGCTGGAGATATGACATTTTATAAAAAACAAACATCTATGATTAAGGAACAAATGGTTTCTGCTTAATTTAGTTTTAAGCCTCATCAGTCTTTTTTTTCTCATTAGATGAGTTTTTCTTAGCTGAAATTTGTGAGAATAATCAACAGGCACTGTAAAAAAATGGTGTTTTTCTTTCTGTGAGGTTATTGCTATTTATAATTTCTCATATAAAAGACAAGTATGACTTTAACATCAGAAATATTAGGGAAGCTCCATCTTCCTTCTTTTTCAGAAAACTCTCTTGTCTCTGCACAGTCTATGTATGGTAATATGAAATGTAGGCAAAAGTGATGAAACATCCCTGAATTCCAAAGTACAATCTGTAAGTTTATCCAGCATGATTTGAACTGAGAATGGGCCTTGAGCTTAGCACCTCAACCGAGACACTAAGAAGAACTTCCCACCATCTCAGTTCCACCTAAAGTCTTGACTTGGGCCTTGAGTTGAATAGACATCAGCTCCAGACACCAAGTCTATGATGTCTTCCCAATAGTGAAGATACTTGGTTTTAACATTTTTTTTTGATTTGCGTTTTATGCGTCCTCTTTCTCTGTCCTTTCCCATTATCACAGTATCTTGCTCTAAGTTTTTTGCACCAAAGGGTAGATTGAAATCAAATCACATTCCTAGACTTACTGGATCAGTTACTGTCAATTCCTAGCTACTCCAGCAGGCTATATTTATTTGCAATGACTTCTAGACTAAGAAACAAACCATGCTAGTATGAAAAAGCTGCTCTTATGATGGAAAGCGATTTTTTTTTCTGATAATATCTGGATATTTTTAGAGACCAATGTCTGAGACAGAATCATGTGATACTGACTGATAAGTAATTCAGTGACCTTCAGTTACGCAAAACACTTAAAATTTTAGGTATGTAGAGTGAAAGAAAACATAACACCATAATGTTCGTTTCTTATTTAGTAACGAATATAGTTGTAATCCATAGTTTAACATAGTTTAAAGCTGTGGTTAAGCAATTTTTATTTATCTATTAGTGAATATTCTAGAAATAGAATTCAGATGGTAACTATGATGCTATAAACTCCCTTGATCAATAAGAACAAAGTAAATGAAAGGATTAAATCTTGAGAGCATTGCAGCAACCAGTGGCAAGGAGCAAGCTACATTAGCCAGGCACAAAATGACCATACTGAAGTTATGTATTTTGGTTGCTATCCAATTGAAATAATGAACCACCAGAAAGGCACATTGGGAAAAAAATGTTTCTATAGAAAGTAAACTAGCATCTAGAAAACAGGAGTCATAAAAAACAAGAACAAAAAACCCAACCCCAAAACAACAGCAAAAAAACCCTCAAACAAACAAACCCCCCCCACAAATAAATCCCCAAAATAGCCACCCTATTTTTTCCTATTTATCAATCTCATTTACTCATTAAAAGTCATAATAAATTACTAAAAAACATCTTTCTAAGTCTTTTTCGTAGACACTTGTTAATGCTTCAGAACAACATCTAGCTGAATTCTTACCTCTTTTGTGATATTTCTGCTCGTCTTCTTTGTACTGTCTGATCAGGAACATCAGGTCTTTATGTGGATAACTTCCAAGTAGAGGACTTTCAGTATGTTGCTGAAACACACATAGTAAACTCCTTCAGAGAACTATCTGTTTTTAGAGATAGAAGAAAATCATAGCTCAAAGTAAATTCAAAATGATGGGTCCATCTGCTTTAAAGTCTCCATGTAACAATCTACAACACTCCGCTAGTTCTCTGTTCTTCAAGGAGGAAGAGTCTAATCATCAGCCCCATAAATCAGCATAGTGGTAATGGACACAATGGGACTCTGCTGATTTATACTGAGGCAGAGTCAGGCCCAAAGCTTCTACCATATTCTCTTCTGAATCAATAGACAGAAAAATGTAAAGGACCAGAAAGACACTTTACAATGTAATTTAGCATAAAGAAAAAGACAACATTTTGAGAAGTGTTGTGTTTACTGTGTTAGTCTTCCTATTATTGGAAACAGTATATAGGCTTGACACTTATCTGGGGAAAAAGGAATTTAAAATACCAGGCTCCCATCTAGCACATAATTCACAAACTTCTCAGTCATAGTACGTAAGATGAAGACATTTGAGTTACTTAAATCACATGCTGCTGTTACAGGACTCAGATGAATTTCCATCCCAGCTTATAGCCCCTCATCATCAGTTGTCATCACTCACCCATCTTCAAAACTATGGTCAAAACTGACACTGTAATCTGCAGCAAGAGAGGTGAGAGTCTGAGATGGAGCTGTCTGTAGTGTAAAGGTCTACCTATTCACCTTTAAAAATCTCAAAACTGGTATAGTCTTAATACGTAGCTTTCCTTGACAATTCCTGTAGAATCAGAGAGGGTTTAAACAACTCTGAAAAAGAATGATTATTGACACCCATTTGCATTTTGTCTCTTTAAAGTATCTGAACTGAAATGTACATTCCTGCATTTTCTGTACTCTGTTACTATCCAGATTATCTTGTTCTAGGCAAGATGCTCAGAAGACTCACATTTTGGACTTCAACATCTGTTTCCAAATTTTGTCACCTGAATTCCTCACATGAGGAAATACAGGCTATCTTCTTGAGAATTCTTTTTAAGGATCTATATTCTCGATTATGTCCTCATTGCATGTTAGTTAATAAAAACCACATTAAATTTGCTAATGTTAGTAGTATTATGTTACAGAAAGAAGCTGAGAGAAGAACTAGACCCTGTGGATAGCTCTATTTTTTAACCCAGTTATTAGCACATACAGACTGTCCAGTGTTAAAATAACAACCAATGTTATGTCATTCCTCAACACAGACTAAAAAGCATTTAGAGTGATATATAGTGCTAATTAGTGAAAGAAGGCTAATGAACAGCAGGATACATTTTCTAGATAACTTCCCAAATGTGTTAAATTATGGCCTTGTTACTGCACATACTTTCTCTCTTGCCCAGGATGCTAACGTTTCTAGCACCAAAAAAAAAAAAACAAACCAAAAAAGAAAACCAAACCAAAAAACTCTCTCAAAACCCCCCAAAAACCAAACCAGTATTTCTTTTTTTGATTGATTAGTTGTTGAGCTCATTTACATCAGCATAAATCCAGATAAATTCACTAGTGTCATAACACTTTAAAACTAGAATCTGGTTCATTTTCCATTCTTTCATAACTCAGGATGGGAGCAGCTTGTTCAGAGCTCTTGCTTGCTCTGAACTCTCACTTTGTCATCTTCTCTACTTTTACAAGATTCTTGTCTTTTTCTCTTTTCTTTTTTCACACTGGTTCTCCCAGATTGGAATAGATCCTTGTTTCTGTACAAGTCTTTTTCATTTTTTGATATTCCTTTACTTTCTGGTTTTCTACCACCGGCTTCATGTATTATTTTTGCTAGTAACATTTTTCATTAGCTGCTGGTGAACTCTTATTCTTGAGGCAGAATCTTCAGACTGTACTGAAACTGCTTTGTTGTTAACAGTCTCTTTTAAAGAATCACAGTTCAGGGACTTAATGTCCTTAGAATTTTTTATTAGATTTTGACTATTGCTATTTTGAAAGACTATTTATGGTCTATTTCTGCCATCTTTTTCTGTCTCAGCTCTGTTTCAAAGTAACAGAATGGCTGAGGCTTTAGGACATTTGTTATCACAATTTTTTTTCCCATGTAAAGCCAAGATGTTAGTCACCAGTACATTTTAGAACAATGTTTTCTGGATCATTTGATTTAATTTTATCTATTTGTTTAATTTTACCTATTAACTTGTAGATTACAGTATGACACATATGTATTCATCTTGAGAGAAGCATCTGCATTATATAACTACAGAGTTTTCGGTAAAATGTACCTATAACGCTGCCATCCAGCATATCACTGAAGTATAGTGTAGCATAGTTTACACTCCTCTGCCTCCTTTTGATGTTTCTTTATCCATGCAAACATTCTCAAACACTTGAACAGAGCTAGTACTGCAGTGGAACTGCTTATTTCACACTGTTTAAAATGAAAACTTTTTCCTGGTTTTAGTAGTAGTGTTGCGATGTATATGTTCCTGCGGTGGTATGGCATGCCACAGCCTTCTCGGAGAGCGCAGTGAGGCTTGCTCGGGGAGAGCAGCTGTTCCGCTTCCCGTGCCCCTTCCAGGCTGCCCCTCGCTTGCTCCGGCTAGCTGAAGCCCCGCAACACAGTGACAATAAAAGAGGCAAGGAGGCTCTCCGCATAGGGAATGCAGAAGATCTTTTATTCCGTGGTGGCTCCCAGAAGCCTAGTCCGGCACACGTGCTGGCTCCCAAAGGTAGAGAGCCAGCACATGGCATGGTTCCCCCAGGCAGAGGCTGGTGCCCCAAAGCCAAGTGGAATGGGAGAGACAGCCACCATGTGGCATGCAGAGTCCTTTATGTGGGGGGAGGGGGTCGGAGAGAGCACACGGACCAATGGTCTCCGGACATAGGGGTGGTACATGGGCAGAGTTGGGGTAACAGAACCAATGGGAGAAACTCGAGGGAGTGGTTAGGGCTAGGGACGGGGAAGTGGGGGACCCACCTGGAAAGGCAGTCAGTTTGGTAAGCACAAGAGTGGGGAAAATACAACACTACATACTAGAGGGACTTATATGTATAAAATACTACCATAGTTATCGGGGTTTTATTCCTATACATGTATCTCTTAATCATGCTAAATTAATCACTTGAACAGCTATTATTTTAAATTATTAAGTAGTAAAAGCCTTATCCTTTAGTAAGCCTCAAGTTGTCCTTCATGTCTCCCCCACAACTAGGTTAACCATCAGAGGTATATTCTGCAATTTTCCTGTGATTAATTGAAATATTCAATTACTCAAGTTTGGCTGCCTATTTTGTGTGAATTAATTACTTGGTATGTTTTCTTCTTTCCTTTTATGTTATTAAATGCAGTGACAGAGCTGACTGTGTGTCAAGGCAAAGAGCATTACCACACCTGAGGTAGTCATATAGTTAGAGTGAAAAATATAATTAGATGGTGTCAGCAAAAAGCATTAGGTAGGCCAAAATATCTTTCTCTCATCTTTGTATAATTCCATCACATTAAATAATAGCAACTGATCATTATAGGGGTAATTTTATCAAAACTGACACTATCTCAAAATTACAATTCTAATTCCTTGGTAAGGAGTGCAATCCTGTGTCCTCATTTTCAAAAAATGCCTACCTTTCATAACAATGAGAACAGTTTTGGGTTTCAGTTTGTTTGAAAATCCATGTTCGCAGTACCAATCCTTCTTTCTTAGCCTAAGAAGGATGAATTTCTCTCTGTAGGTCCTGCATTGGTGTCGTGGTTTAGGAATGGTGCTCCCCAATTTAGCACTCCCGCTGAAAAACTACAAACCATGCTCTGGTTGCTCTTTCCTCCCTCCCCCTACCCATTCCTCTGCGGTGGGATGGAGAGGAGAATTGAAGGTACATAAGGTAAAAATCACGGGTTGCGATAAGAATAATTTACTGGAACCAGCAATGAGATAAGAAACGAAGAGTAACAGTAACAGCAGCAATGTTAATAAAAGGGTGTACAAGAAAGATTAATGACTCACACAAAAGAAGATCATCACACAGGAACCCACAACACGCAACCCATGGCCACACTACCTCGGAAGAGATTCCCTTGCCCTGCCCCTGGCAGTGCTGTAAGGTGGTATAGAATAAACTCCCTGTCCTAGTGATGCGCCCCTCCTGGCTACTGCAAAAATTAACCCTGTACTGGCCAGAACCGGGATCATCGGCTTATTAAAAAATATGTATTACGGAATGTTTTTTGGCTGTTCTGGGGTCAGAGCAAATCAAGCCTCACTGGTAGGACAAAAGAACTTATTTCCTTCTTTTTGAATTTTTTGAGATCTGAACATGGCATTCTTATAATCCTGGTTTTGTACATTGACTACACTTCATCTTTTCAGATAATAACTTCTAAAGAGAAAGTGTTTTGAGATAAGGAGAATTGTAATAAAAATGTGGTTACCTGACAGCATTCTCTTCTTTCTCTCTGTCCTGTACGTCACATCCAAGAAAAAACTCTTGAAAAAGAAAGAACAAAATGATATTCAGGTATTATTTTAGTCTAAATAGCTCACATTATTTAAAATTATGTATGTTATTTATTTTAAAAATATGTATTTCATTAATATTCATATTAATTTTGCATACAACTAAAAACTTTTTCACCTCAAATAATATACTCTCTATTGCTTTTCTAAGGGATCCATGCCAAGGAGAGTATCTTGTACTCTCCCGCCAGATTTGATTTCTTTTTGGGTTTGGTATTTGGTCTATGGATTTTGGCATAATCTCATTTCAACTGCTCTCCAGGGTGCTTATGATATTCATGTTGCTGAAGTTATTCCAGAAGGCCATGATCAAATCTGAATGCAGCTCTCTGTAAATCACGCACTTCTGTGCCACAGAATATGGATGAGATATAAAGATTTTAAATGCACATTGTGGAATAGATCATATCTCTTTTTTTGAGGTAGGATTCTATCCATAATCTTTATGAGAAAAATTTGCATTGAATAAGTATGAACTCTTTCTCCCTTCTACTAATACAGAATGCTTCAGCTTATGTATAATTCACATCTTATGGTTTGCTTGTTACTCTTCAATGGAAAATCCAATAAAAACTTAATTAAAAAGAATAGATGTAGTATCATAAAGCTGAAACAAAAGTGTAATTTCAGAGACACTCATATTTTATAAACTTGTATTTGTGTGATTTATAATTAAGGCAAGCAGTAGAAATATCAAAACTTTTTTTTTTATGAAAGATTAAGTTACATGGAGAAAAATTACTTCATTAGCTCAAAAAGTGACAATGGTGAACACAAGGAGAAAAAATATAAGATAATAGAAAAAATTTTGAAAAAGTAAAAGTGAAGCTATCTGGGAAAGTGGAAGAAAAGAATTATTAGTTAAAAAGAGCAATTGCATAAATTATTCCAATAACGTTCCTATAAAAGCCGTCAGAGTAGTATCAGTAATATGCACATTTTATGAAGCAGGTGCTACTGAAATGATACTATAAATTGAACAAAAAGAGTCAAATCATTTGCCAAGTGATTAAAGTGTTGCAATTTATTATACTTTTAATGTAATATTTTTGTGGGCTATGAATAAGTTTTACAACATGTAATATAGCAATTTCACTCCTTGCGATCAATACCAACTTAGCTGTAATAGCCTGTTCTAAGATTTATTATAATATTTTGCAACTCATACATAGATAAAGGTAGTTATGAGAAGAATAATGGAATTGACTTGTTTTAAAAAATTTTAAGAGGTTCTAGTGAGAAAGGAATGCTGGTACAAGATGCTTTACATTTCTACATAAGGTCTACCTTTAGTGTCTCCTCTCTCATTCCACTCTAGTTAACAGCAAAATTAAAAATTTATTAATGTATTAATTTATAGCCTGGGGTCTGACTTGTAACATATTGTGCCCCTAGTACCATAAATATATATAGCTAAATAAATATAGAGAGGGATGTATATGATGTAGATGTAGATGTAGATGTAGATGTAGATGTAGATGTAGATGTAGATGTAGATGTAGATGTAGATGTAGATGTAGATGTAGATGTAGATGTAGATGTAGATGTAGATGTAGATGTAGATGTAGATGTAGATGTAGATGTAGATGTAGATGTAGATGTAGATGTAGATGTAGATGTAGATGTAGATGTAGATGTAGATGTAGATGTAGATGTAGATGTAGATGTAGATGTAGATGTAGATGTAGATGTAGATGTAGATGTAGATGTAGATGTAGATGTAGATGTAGATGTAGATGTAGATGTAGATGTAGATGTAGATGTAGATGTAGATGTAGATGTAGATGTAGATGTAGATGTAGATGTAGATGTAGATGTAGATGTAGATGTAGATGTAGATGTAGATGTAGATGTAGATGTAGATGTAGATGTAGATGTAGATGTAGATGTAGATGTAGATGTAGATGTAGATGTAGATGTAGATGTAGATGTAGATGTAGATGTAGATGTAGATGTAGATGTAGATGTAGATGTAGATGTAGATGTAGATGTAGATGTAGATGTAGATGTAGATGTAGATGTAGATGTAGATGTAGATGTAGATGTAGATGTAGATGTAGATGTAGATGTAGATGTAGATGTAGATGTAGATGTAGATGTAGATGTAGATGTAGATAAAAAAAGAAAAGGAAGGAGGTGTCTTCGGGTGACTTTATGATGTGTATCCCCTATTGCCTGCTCTATGCCCAGAAATGAATCCTGTGTCTTTTCTGTAGCTTTAAGGCAGACCTTTAAGGGGAAGGGGGGGAGGCCAGTGGAATTCCTTCAGCACTGTGTTCAAAAACACAGAGATAACTCGCTCGCCTCTCCTCAGCTCTCAGCTCTCTGCAGCAGAGAAGATGGTGGCATTCTCCTGCTTTCTAGCTAGCTTTTTGTTCGTTTGCTAAAGCAAGGAGTTTTTCCTGAGACGTTGGCTTCTTCCTCTTCTTCTCTTCTGGACTGTTCAGAACACCAGAACATCAGAACCTCACTGGGAGGCCTTTCCACCGAGGCCCAGAGGGGCCCATGCCAAACCCCAGCTTCGGAGAGGAGAAAGCCACACCCACAAAGGACTCTGTAATCTACCCAGGTTCTCTCCACAGCGAGAGGTTTTATTATTTAGCATTATTCTTTTCCCATGCCTGCGTGTATTGTGTTTGTTAAATAAATAGGTTTTTTTTCCTTTCCCTTTCCTCCGAGGAAAATTCTTTCTGAACTTGGTGGGGGAGGACTGGCTGTAACCTGCCTTCTATCAGAGGATGTTTATTTCAAACATTGCTCCGAATTTGTCTCAAACTGGGACAGGAAGGAAGGAAGGAAGGAAGGAAGGAAGGAAAAGAGAAAGAGAGAAAGAGAGAAAGAGAGAGAGAAAGAGAGAAAGAGAGAGAGAGAGAAAGAAAGGAAAGAAAGGAAAGGAAAGAAAGAAAGGAAAGGAAGAAAGAAAGGAAAGGAAGAAAGAAAGGAAGAAAGGAAGAAAGGAAGAAAGGAAGAANGAGAGAAAGGAAGAGAGAAAGGAAGAGAGAAAGGAAGAAAGGAAGAAAGGAAGAAAGGAAGAAAGGAAGAAAGGAAGAAAGAAAGAAAGAAAGAAAGAAAGAAAGAAAGAAAGAAAGAAAGAAAGAAAGAAAGAAAGAAAGAAAGAAAGAAAGAAAGAAAGAAAGATCCAAATTTGTTCTGGTATTTCATATTTTGATTCCATCTTATATCTTATATTCACTGTAAACAGTGTCATTGAAAACAGTGTCAGTATCATTTGAAGATGTTGAATATCTCACACAATCAAGCTATAATGTATGATTGGATTGCCAGCTTCACTTCTTGTGATTAATATTATACTCTACAGAGAGATTTGTTGATTGATACCAGCCAATTTAATCAGAAATTGAGGGTGTCATCTCATAATAATCAGTTCCAGAAAAGAAACTTTCAGAAAGAAGGCTGGTAGAGCAAGATCATGGTGAAATGCTTTATTTGTTTTTTTTTGTAATATCAAGTTTTAAAATCCAGATGTGTTTTTATTAAAGAATCCGCCTGCTCCACATGTCATACTGAAGTTCTGCAATTTTTGTGCACCGTTTCTGGTTTACAGAAAAAAAAAGTCTGAGCAATGATGTTGACTCTTATTTCATGATAGTTCTTTCAGTAAAGTTCAAAAAGGAACTTTTTCAACATGATCAACAGAATGATGTTTCACATCTATTTTTAAATTATAGCAGTTTTCTGACTCTAATTAAAACATTTTGTCTATGCAAATGTAAAAGCCAGAATACATTTTCATTGTCAAATCTCCTCAGGTGGACTGCCTGTTCTCCAAGTCAACTAGTAAAGCTACCACTAGGGGTTTTTTTTACTTAGGTAAGAGGAAATATTTTGCAAAAATTGAAGTGTCAGAGAGTCCCAACTTCTAATAAGAGGCTAAGGTGTCATTTTGAACATACCTATGTTATCCCCTGCTACTTGAAAATATACTCACAAGTAAAGTTGCCTTGATACTGTGAAAGGCATTAACAGCACTGGCACATCCACACCTGCTTTAGGCTAGTCTCCACTCCTAGTGTAGACAGTGCAGACAGATAAGTACTTCAGACATCATTTGGAGTGCAAACTCAAGAAAGTATTCACTGCATTGAAACCTGCTATCTGTATTAGCCAACTAATTTCTTAGACTCCCTCTGAAGGAATTGAAAAGAAGTAAGCACATGGACAGGGTACGTGAAGCAGCCCCACATTAAGTCGCTGCTCACAATCTCTCTCTTTCTCTGGCATATTACGAAGAATGACCTACTGTGATTGAGGCATAAGCTTCTGCAGAATAATCTTTCCCCATTTTGTTAACTTAGGTAATTTTTAATTAGCTAATTTTAATTCATTTGTTGTTTTTTTTTTTTCAGCAGCCTGGACCTAGATATATTCCACCTATGCATCACAACGTTGCCATGCTATCCTTTTGTACTGGAAAGATAACTATTTCAGAAAAGTTATTTTGTTTTTGAAACTAAACTGTGTTGTCATGTTCTAGTGGGCTTAAGTACGCAATTCAACATCCCTCAATATGAACTTTGGACCTGTGCAAAGTCAGATTTTAGAAATAGGAGAGTGAACAGTGAATAGTACCATGTTCTTTCAGTATGCTGCCTTCCTGTGTGTGATATTTTAAGGATATTAAGACTTTCTTCCTCAAGAAAAGATAAAAAATTCTAATTAGTTAAACAATACCAAACCTATAAATAGATTTCTTTTTTTAAGAAACCATCACTATTCTGGCAAATGAAACTCAAAAAATGCACTAGGCATAATATACAGAAAATAACACTTAGCTGTTATTCTTCAAAACAGAATTCAAAGTGCTTTGTAGGAAAGGGAAGTCTCAAGTGTCATTACTCATACAGAATGCAGAAATTGAGGAATACAGACATAAGATGACAGCTTCCAAGAAAAAGTAAATGTAAATGATGCTGCAAATGCTATCTCAAATCCCTATACAATGAACTAATGTCTACCTCTTTCCTTGATTTATATTGCCTTCTTGGTAACAAACATATGCATAAAGCATGCATATAACCCTTAGACTATGTTCCCCCTTTGCCTGTGCTTGTCTTCCCTTACTTTATTAGTGTAGCTTACAGGATAAATCACCAGAACAGCTCAAGACCTCCAAGATGTTTTTTAGAACCTAACTCAAAGTCACAGCATCTGAAAAGAGAAAAAGCAAGGAAGAGAGAAAGAGAAGCAGGGAGACAGAGAGGGAAATAAATTTTTTTTAAAAAGTCCAAAGATCCTGATTTTGTTGAGGTTTTCTTCAGTTTCCGATTTCCACACCTTAAACCAACCTCTAGTTAAATATAACCTGATGTTCCTGTTTACCTCCATGGGATATATTTAATGAAATCCTTAAATATTGTACCTGTTTAAGGACTCTAAATGCCTCAGTCCCTGAGAAAATAATTTGAAAATCTGTTAAGGAAAATGGACTTTTAAAGCACTATACGCATCGAATTTCTGACTTTTTCCCATTTATTGTTTACACTTTTTCTCAGTAGAGTTAAGATCAGAGAGATAGTAGTATCTAAGTTACGAATACAGTGGCATGTCACTAGCATATATATATATATAATTAATTATGTACTTAAACTATACAAATCATGCTACATTGCACAGTTGTCTGAGAGGTACACAGAGTAAATGACCAGAGGAGCATACTTGTAACATATGCAATATAAGCACTTGCAGTCAGACTGTTTCCAGCACCATCATATTTAGCAACCTTAGTGGATTTTTTTTTTTGCCAATTGACCTGATATCACGTAATTAACACAAAGATTTACAAACCAGACAGCTGAACAGACATAGATACACAAATACATATTCCAAATAAGTGCCTATTCTGAATTTTGTATATTTGCTTGTAAAAAGTGCCATTTGGCATTTGCAAATCAAACAGTGTTTCTCTGTAAGTCCTGTGGTGTTTTTCCGGTTTAATTAGATGATTCCTATAATTAAACTGCTCATCAGAAACAGTTACTCACATTACACTCACTTTCTTTTTTCTATATGTATTATGAGGGCTAAAAAGTACATCTCCTTCATAAAATTACCTCAGCACCACTACAGGGATGAAAAGCATTAAACGAATTCAAAGCTTATGGAACTGGGAAAACGCTACACACTCTGTATCCTTGGTCTCTTTCTGGGGAGGAAGCACTGTCATGTCAGGAAAAAACCAACAATATTCTGCAGAGTCTGGAGTTGTATACACTCCAGTAAAAAGCACAGAGAAACCTCAAGTTTTTTTTTTAATCTAATAATGCCAGAGAAAGATTCTTTCAGTCTTGATATTGGCACTGAAGAAAGGTTTAAATCTTAATGAGCATATATATAAAGGTTTCCTTGCAATACTTCCTCAAAGAAAACTAGCTGTCAAATTGTGGATTCACAGATCCAGTGAGACCAGTCATAAAAACATCTCCCATGGGAATATGTAGAAGAAGAAAGTTCGTGTGGTATACTCCCTTTGGGAAAGTTTGGTTATAGTAAGTTGGGAGTTTTTTCGGTAAGAAAGGATGAAATACTAGGAAAGACAAAGTGAAGGAGAAAAATTTTTGTCTCCTTAGCCATTTTTGGTGAATATTTTTTTCCACCAGTCCAACTGCAAAACTATTAGAAAAGGTTTTTTGTATTTTATGAGAAGTTTTCATCTACAATCAAACAATTATATGTCATTTTCTTTTACTTCAGGGGGCAAAAAAATTAAAACCAGAAAATGTACTTTTTCCATAGGACGTATTCCTTATTCCAGAGGATTTATTTCATTATATTTCTGCAAATGAAAGAATGTTGTATGGAAAAATTTGTTTTCATGACACACTCTCCATCCGTTTAAAGTTTGCTTAAAAAAATCTTGAAATCTAGAAAAAGTGATGTAGTTTGTGAAAATATCATTTTGCGTAAGGATGAAGTCACGTAATGGAATACATCTAGGTTTTATGAGGTGACTTTGAATTCTTGTAGGTTGCAGCAGGATGACAGTAATGTGTGAGTTTTCCTTACCCAGTGCGGTTATATGACTGTCTGACTAAACTTTCCATTTAGAAGTATGGGCACATGAGTGTAGGAGGCTATGAGTTGTGAACACTGTCCTACCAGCATTATTCTAGTTGCTGAAAAAATGCTTTTTTTCCTCAAAATTAATCCCTCCAAGAGCCTGCTTTTAAATGCTCAACAAAGCAGCACACTCATGATCTCTGGATTTTACTGTCCAGACGGGGTTTTTACAATTCTGTATTTATAGGTCTCTCTCAGAACGCTGTCAATAAATTCTAGCTCATTTGGAATGCAACTGCTTAAGTATTCACCCAGATTAAAAAGAAAAGGACTCATATCTTTTCAACCTAGCTGCATTGCGCTGGCTTCCCATTTGACAGCATATTGATTTTTATTTCTTATTAACTGTCTATTATTGTTTATTAGGTAATATTCCATCATACCGTTCTTGGCTGATAAATACTTGCTCTCCTGCCTGTTCATAATGATCCACTTTAGGCAACCAGCTGCTGGCAATAGAATATTAGCATTTTATGGATTAAAATGCTAAGATTATTGATAGACATGAAAACTCCCAGTTGTACCAGTTTCAAAAAGCGAAGAGAATAACCCATGGCCTATTTGTGGTTAAGCATTAAAACAGCCTATTCTAAGAAGTATTCTAGACTATATATTTCTTAAACATTCAGTAGTTTGTGTAGTCCTATTCCAATAAATACAGAAAACTAGGAGAAACATCATTCTTGTCAAGTACTTCTATTTCCTTTTAGATTTTATCACTGAGGTTACTGGAGACATGTATTGTACTTTTTTTCCCAGCACTATAATGTGCAGGAGTAGAAATCACTGTGTGACAACCCAACCATATGAGCACAGATGGCTTTTCTGTTAATAATTATAGTCACAGTGCTATTCCTCTGGCATTCCAGTTATAATATGACCTGGTATTAACCTTTTTTTAGGAAAGTGGCCAGTTATTTTTGATCGGATGTCTGATATAGTTTACAATGAAAGTACTTAGCCACTTTGCTGGAAGGTGAAAGGAAAGCACCTGGTAGAACTTAAAACTTAACCTTATAGATGAAACAGTAACACACTATAAAACAAAATTTACTAGTGCATGGGTTCCTATAGACAACTATGCAAGAGTTCTTCTCAGTGGCATTAAAGATTTGTGTGACTTTCACATCAAGTAAAAATTTCTAGTCTCTTACTATGTATTTTGGAACTGTATGCAATAGCATTACAGAGAATCAGAATTTATCAATTAAAAAAGTTGACCATGCTGCTGAAGTTGGACAGTCTCTTATCTCTTAATATTTTTTTGGATGGCTATGCTCACTGTTTAAATCTTAGCTTGATTTCTTCAGAGGTTTATCTTGTAGTAATTAAATATATTATTATTATTATTCTACTGTTGTCTTTTGCTGGAGAATGAGAGCCTCTTCCCAGAACAAAACTAATAGACTGCTTCAAGACTAGGTTTTAGAGAGACTGATATCAGAAAAATAATTTTATAACCCTATTTTAATATCTTTCAACATCATTCATGTAAATTTCTCAGAAAGTTCAAGAAATATATTCATTAATTAACCTCCACTGTGCAAAGAGAATATAAAGAGACCAGTCAGGAAAAAGATCCAAACACTCTATAAAGCAGCATAGTTTTTCCAAATCACTCAAGGATTCACACTAGCTAGATTACAAAAATGTAGTGAATTGTTTATTGGATGGTAAAAACAGAGATAGAAGATGACTTTTATTCTTCTGTTATTCCATTACCCTATTCTACATCTATCTCACTGGTGGAGAAACAGCAAACCCTGATTTTCCTGTATTGGATTTACGCTGATTTTACATATGCTGTTTTACACCCTGCAAGAAACACAATTGGACTCGAAAAATAACTTATAAAATCCAGACAGTTGTAGCATGCAAATGCCTGATGACATTATGTCTTAGGAAAAATAAGTTGAAAATTTGGAAGTATAGGGTCCTGCATCCAGGGAGGAATAACCGCAGGTACCAGTACCTGCTGGAAAGCAGCCGTGTGGAGAAGCACCTGGGGATTCTGGTGGACAACAAGCTGTCCATGAGCCAGCAGTGTGCCCTTGTGCCAACAAGGCAAATGTGATCCTGGGTTTCATTAGGAAGAGTGTAGCCAGAAGCTTGAGGAAGGTTATCAATCCTCCCCCTCTACTCAGCGCTGGTGAGGCTGCATCTGCAGTGCTGTGTCTAGTTTTGGGCTCCCCCGTTCAAGAGAAAAAAAAATGAACTAGTGAAGAGAGTCCAGTGAAGTTTTACAAAGATGATTAAGAGATTGGAACATCTCTCTTATGAGGAAAGGCTGAGAGAGTTGGGCCTGTTGAGCCTCAGGAACAGGCATCTGAGAGGGAACCTCAGCAATGTCTCTAAATATCTGAAGGGAGGATGTCAAGACAATGGAGCCAGGCTCTCCTTGTTGGTGCCCAGCAACAGGACAAGGGGCATTGGGCACAAACTGAAACACTGAATCGCAATATGAGGAAAAACTTCTTTACATTGAGAGTGACTAAGAACTGGAACAGGCTGCCCAGGGAGGCTGTATAGTCTTTTTATCTGGAGGTATTCAAACCCTGCCTGGACACAATCCTGTGCAACCTGTTTCAGAACCTGTTTTAGTAGGGGGGTTGGACTGAGTGAGCTCCAGGGTATTCCCACCTTCCAAGCCCCACCATTCTGTGACTCTGTGAAATACAGAAATAACAACACTGAATTTAGGTGATACAAAATAGCACGCTTGAACCTCAGTAGAAAGACAGATTTCTCATCAGAAGTCAGTGGTCCCTCTCTAGAGATTAAGCACTGTCTTTGTGGCAAATACAATGAAGAACTATGTAAGAAAAAGAAAAAAAATTAAATGCTTCAAAGTAGCATCACTTATAATTTCTCGGCCAATTGTGCAATAAGTTGCGGATACACTGATAACTTCCATAACCCAGTATGGCTTGTTACTGCTTTGCTGTGGCATTCGCTCATCTGCTTGCAAACTGAATCTGTGTATGTCCACGCAATGAAAAGCCAAGGCTTTTAGAGTATGCGTGCGATCCATGATATTTTCCTGGAAAAAGGAAAGATTATTTTATACCACATAAATATTATAAATATGTTTTCTATAACAAGTTGATTGCCCTTCTACTTCCACTTTCCAAAACAGGAATTAAAAGCATTTAGAAAGCTTTACATTACCTGCAGATCTGAACTAAAATGTGGATACAAACACAATTTTGTTCTTATGGGAAAGCCTTTTTTATGGAAAGCTGGTGTGCTGGGATTAGTTTCTGTAGGAAAGTGACTTTGGGTGCAACCTTTCCCGTATTCCACATACAGTGCACCACAGCTTTGTCAGACCCTTCTTGAACCTACAAAAGGCTCATAGGTAGCTCTTGATTTCCAGTAATGTACTGACTCAGTGAATCCATTCCAGAAGTAACTTTCAGAATGGGTTTGTTCCAGGTAAATTAGAAGTAGATTACTGCATTTGAGATAAGTCAAGTGATGCTGCTTTTGGCTTCCTGATGAATGTAATCCAAAACTTCCCCTTGAAATCCTTTTTTGCCTGAAAAAGACACACCTGTACAGTTAAAACTTATCCATGGAATAATACTTGAAGGCAAATATCATAGGGGAATAAATGTTGTTTGAACAAAAATATTTAAAAATTCAAGTTAGTATTTAGAAATAATATTTTCCATTATTTATCCAGTTCAAGTCACTATTTTTGACACTCCTTTTGAAAAATTATTTACTGAAGAATCATTGCCTGATGCTATGAGTGGGAGCCATTAAACTGTTGTCCTTTAACAAAGAGGCCCTGGTGGGAGCTTGCCTGCGGGATTTTTCTCTCCATTTTTATGACCTGATTAGAAGGAAGCTTATTTTGGCTTTTTGATATCTGCCTATATTTCATTCCTACATTATTGTTTGGCTTTTGGTTCAAGGGCCTTATGTCCTCTGCATATGACTCTTTCTGGCAAATAGCTGCGTCAGTGTCTTAGAATTATTGCCTAAAACTTAGGAACTGCTGTAATGGATTAAAGGAGTCATTCGTCTAAGCAGGTCAGATCTGTTGGTCTCATATTAATATTGCTGAAAGAAGTAGGTGTTCAGAATTCAAACATCTCTGAATTCAAGTCTGTCATGACTGATGTTTTGCATAACAAAAGAAAAGAAAATAAAGATCTTTAAACTATTGCCCTTCAGCCTCAAGATTAACCACCTACAACATTTCTCTCAAATTTACCCTGTAAAGCAGTGAGGCTCTGTGGAATGTGCATTCATTTTTTTGAGGGTTACTTCTTTACTATTTTTTCTGCTAATGAAGTTCAAGGCACAAATGCAGACACATCTTCAAGGTGCACCAGAGCATCCAGGGAATAGCTAGAAGAGGATACGCACTTATTTGTAACATTTAACAAAAGAACAGAAGAAAGGAAAGGCAAAATTACAGGAAAGCAATCTTGGAACTTTCTGTTCCCTGTAAATTCAAGAAAATAGTTTTGGTTCATTTTTTTTATAACTTCCTTTAATACTATCTTCTTTTTTTTAATCCAAAAGAGGTGGGATAGTGCCTATCTAAATTAACAACTGAAATATTTGGCATCAAAACAAATAAGAAGCTGAAAAAAACCAAACCCAAAAACAAGCAACACTATATGTGTTACACATTGTACTGAGACACTCTGAAGTCATGACTCTTGACTTATGACCAAAACCTTATCATTGAAAACAGTCCAATGTAACATATATTACATACAGCATATTCAGATTTTTTTTCTTGTTGCCAAACTAGCTGTTGAATACCAAAAAATATTTATCAGTAATTAACAGATGACGCTTCTAGTTAAATTTGCTACAGAGTTTGTTATGCATTTTATTCTTGTATTATCGGTGGATGTTTGGACTACAGGCCTTCGCACCCAGTGCACCTATGCTCTTTGATGAATTATGCCATTTTTAGGAAATTATTTTTAAAAGTTATGGTGGCTTATCATCCTTTTTGGAGGAAAAAGATTTACTGGAAGCAAGATACTTCAGGGTTTATTACACAGTTGGGAAACAAACTGCACCCTGCCTCTGTCAGTCTCCCTATATCTCTGTTTCACACACACCTGATCCGTTTACATTCAAAACATGACAAACAAGCCATGCATATGATTCCAACAAGGAAAAACTATATTCTAATAAAGTGCTATCATATTCCCACTGAAGCAGTGAAGAGACTCCCACTGGCATCAATACAAATTGAGCTGGACCCCCAGAAACCTCTTCTTCCCTTCATTCAGTCTCAGCAAACAATGAAGAGGGGTATCTGCAGTTTAGATGCAGAAGAATAAAAAAATTGACCATATATTTGAATACATAATAGATATCTGATAAAGACTTCACTTTTAAAAGTCTCTGAGCTTCACCCTTCTTGTAAAAAAAACGGATTATTTATGCTTCTATTTCTTCTCTTATGAATAGAATCTTGAAAAAGTGATGTAGATCACTGAAGTAACTAGTTTGGTCATCTCTACCTTATATTTATATTTTTATCCAAGAGTAACTACACTACCAAGTAAGCAGGGATAGAGCCAGTCACGTGAACAGTAGCAGATACAGTGAGTCCCTCTTATTTGGTTTATTTAGTTTATTTAGTTTATTTAGATGTCTTTTTCTGGCTTGATAATAAAGAAGAAAGTACGTTTTCTGGTAAATGACACAAACTCATACTTAAGTTCAGTGTGGCCTCCTCCTGTTACCATTGCATTACTACTAGTAGTTTGGCCTAGCTGATTTTGCTTCTACTGTTTTTACAGAGGTCTTGATGCACATCCAGAGACTTAAGGTGTACTGATTTATCTACAGGAACTGTGTATATATCAGAAAGCCTAAGACATCTGCTCTGATATATTTTACAGCACTTTGCAAAGGGCAACATAATTTTTTTCATTTTTATTCTGAGTTTTCTGAAAATATTGAGCACTGCTCTGGAGACTTTCCTCTCCAGTTGTCTTCTGTGAGAACTAAAAGGCCTTCAGGGTATCTTAGAAAAAAAATAAGAGCACATGCGAAAAGATTTTAAAGTTGTTTGCCCTTCCCCTTAGAGCAAAATAAGGATAAATGTTGTTCATTCTCCTTCTCAATTTTTTCCCCTCCCGCTCTCCACCATATCTCCATAGTTTCTCACATTTATTCCTGAAGATATTCTTTTATATACTCCTTCACACCCACTTTCAGAAAATACCTGCAAAAGACTGTAAGTTCCTGTTTGTTTCCAAGTCCTAATCATTAATTTCAGCAAAATATGGCCTGTAGCTTGACTCTTCCACACAGCTTACAACATATTTTTTTTATAAATTTGCAACAACTTCCACCAAACAAAAGTACATACCTCATGAGATATATTAGTTATACAGAGCCTTGTCTGTGGAACACCTTCAACAATTTGTCAAGCTATTTATCTAGATGAGATCAACCAGCACAGCATTTCATATTGACACCGATATAATTGCCTGAACTTGAAAGTTAGGATCCACTTTTTTATTTACAAGCACATTGTATATAGAATATGGAATGAACAAAAAGTATATAATAAAAAAAATATATATGGTTAGTGCAGCCATTGACTGATGGCCACATGCACTAGGACATGAAGTTCTCTGGGCTTGATGGTGGCATAGGACACCAAAACACCTACATCACAGATTTTCTTTTTTCAAATACATTTGGTATAATAAATGCAATATTTTACTGTTGTTCTCATCCATGTAGTCCTTTTTTGGAGGATAGTTGTGAAAGACATGCAAATCTTTAACTCGTTCTACTCAGTTCTCTTAACCACTAATTAAGGGAGGATTGCAATATATGCATAAACACTAAATATGCAAATTGTCCTAAGTTTTCTTCATTATAATGGGAAATTTGGAACAGAGCAATTCAGATTCATTTACAGATATAACATCAAAAATATTTTTTCCTTTGATGGTAGCAACAGTACACAACTTCAGGCTTTGATTAGAGCTCATCTTATTAAATGTAGTACAGAACACCTGAAACATGTATTGCAAGGACTTGCTAGTTTATAAACTAAAGAATAGATCCTTGAGGAAGAAAAAAATTTACTTCCACTGAAACAGATGTGATTTGTGGATGCTAGAAGAATTTTCTCAAATTACAATGGACTCCTCTCCATTAAAATGTCTGTGCAGAAGCAAAGCATAAGCTAATTTTCTGAGCATTTATTTGGAACATTTTTCTAGTAAAATACAAGGAGGCAAGTTTTCAAGCCATTCCATGCATTTCATGTAGTAGGCTGATACTGCATGTGATTATTGAAGTAGCAGCATCTGTAGAGCCGGGATTCCTTGCTGATAACTTCCCCAGACTGACAGATGCTTATTATTTCAACCTATCACATCAGTTATTAACATTTCAGAAGAACTGTGATTTAGCTATATGATAGGTTGAAGGAAAAATAGAAGTATTATCACTCTACAGTGTCACACATCAGTAGTTTTCAAGGGAAGCAATTCACTAGTGATCTAAGAAAAGGCAAGTCTTCTTTGTGAGGAACATTTTATTTTCTCACAAATAGCAGAAGTAGATAGAACTCTTCCATCTATCAATCATATACCTTCTTAGAGTAATCATTAGCTTCTGTGTTATTAGATTGGGTAAGAGGATTTTTAGTTATTTTTAGTGAACTTTGAATGAAAATCCTTGTGCTTACTATTTTTTGTTTTATAGATTTAATGTATTTGAAACAGACTAGGATATAACATGTGTGTACCTTGTACTTTGCAGAATATGTGAATGCTCATTTTTTCCCATACCGACATTCTGCTATGTCAAATAAGATCCCTATTCAGCCTTGAAGAAATAACTGTGTTATAAAAATCAGTTTGGAGAACTTCTCTGTTAAATAACGAGTCTTATTATATTTATGTACATTTAGCAGTGAGTATTTTGCACCCACATACCTATACAAATGTATAACTCAAATTTTGCTAAAAATTCTGACTGAAATTTGAAAGGCAGAACAGGCTCAATATTTTTGGTTTTCCTCACCATTTTACTAGCTGTAGTAATCTAACTTCTGTGGATGAAGTGAAAAATTAATAGATATGGTGTCAGGTCTACAAAAAGAAAATAATAAAACCAAAACATAATTGTAAACTGATCCTTATAATAAGATATCATCTCACATGAAACATACCAGAATCAGCAGGGATTTTATTTTCTGTAGTTCTCCGTATCAACAATGTTCACTATGAACAGTGAGCACTGCTCTGCACTTCTGCAAAATCATTCAGTATTTTCTGCAGACGTTTAGAAGGAATGAAAAAGAAATTCCAAATTGCAAAGAACACTGTTGAGCTAAAAGAGTTCTGCAGTATAAAACCTGGAATTTTTCTGATTTAAAAAGATTCCAAAATCTTTTGGTGTCTGAGTAGTACATGTATGATATCTTATCTCTTCAGAGGCCTGTCCTCTCAACTTACCCATCACAAAAACGTAGCTCATACTGGCTTTTCACAAAAGCCTCCAAATGTGATTGTTCTATGTACTACACCAACAGCAAATGAGTGCAGAATGAAACTGTAAATTTAGTCATCAAAGTTAATCATTCATAAATCAGACTTAAATGAGAGACAGAATACAGAGGCTAATCCTTTCAATATGCTTAGAAATAAATTTTAAAAATCAGTGGTTTTTGGTAGACCAGACTTCTTTGTGGCAATAAACAGGATTCTGGCATATGATTTCTTCAAAAGACCTTGAACAACCTCTTCTGAAACCACACCTACTCCAACAATAAGGAAATTTCAAATAGTGAGTCAACTTGTTTGCCAGACATAAATAATGTTATTCCTATGCTGAATTTTCTAATGAACACACTTTCTTCCTCTATTTGTGGGTTATATTTACAGTTACAAAATACCATTGTTCCTGCACCTACACGAGCTTCAGCACTAGGGGAACAGCCATGAACAGGATCAATTCTTTGCATAATAGTTCCAAATTATCTATGTATATCAATCTCATCCTTATTTAACTCAGAGGTGAATCACTTCTGTTTTAACTAATCAGTACATTTTACTGAAATTTTAAAAGTTTAAGTTAAATCTGATTATGGATCTGAAGTATCATTTTTTTAAAAGTAGCCTAAGGAAAATGACATAGTTGATCTTACCAGTAAAATCTTAAACTGCAAATCTTTGATTCAAATGAAGTAAAATAGTGCTGACAAAAAACTGGAAATACACTTTTGAAGGCTGTTTATTTAGTTTGTTCAGGTGGTTTGTTCAGGATTCCTAAGCTTTTCTAGCTTTGCTGTGTATAGATTCTGTCTTAAACTGCAGAATTCATTAATGGCACTTGTAATACTCTGACTGCCTTTCTGAAAACACTGCATTTGAAAGGAACTTCACTGCTTGCTACCTACTTATGGGTGCATTTATGCTACATTTCAGCTCAGGTCAGAAGCATGGTCCTAATGTGTAGCTCCCAAATGTCCCCACTTGACACACCTCAGTTGACATTTCAAAGCACATGCTGGATTTATCTCCTGTGAAACTAAACTAGGAGCACAACAAATGGGCTACAGCCACTAAAATCACTGGTCTGCAGGACCAGTCTAAAACAAGTTCAAAGTACACCCTCTAGAGGTGCCTACTGTTGGTATTCCACTTTACATATCTGCCTCTGATGAGCTGCAGTTCTGGCTACTCTGTGGCCCTGAAGAACTTATTTAGGGCCTGCTGTATCATTTTGAAGTTAGGGAGAGCAAAACCCAAAGCACAAACAGTTTTCTCCCCACTAGATCTACAGATTATGAAAGTGAGGCTGATGTTCTGCCCATCCAGCCCATCTTCCTAATTACATTAATTTGAATTAAGCAACAATCTAAAGACACTTTATTTTTCTACTTCTGTTTCTTATCTACCTTTTAACTTTCTTGCTTACCAGCTGCAGTGATGGGCAGCTCCCCTAAGCGACCTTGCAACTGCATGAGCTGCTGATTGATGGTGTGTTCAGTTCAAACACAGATGAGCACAGCTTGAAAAAAGAATTAATTGATAGATGCAAAAAAACCAGTGGCAATCAGATGAACAGATTATCATCGTTCTAAGAAAAAAATTTCTTTTGTAAACTGGCACAACACAATATCAAAATTATGAAGCTTATTTTTAAAAATAATCAGTTTCTCAAAACAAAAAAAAACAGTTTCTTTATTCATCCCCCATATTTTTTTACCCACTAAGGTATGTTAAACTATTTCAGGTCACAAGTTATTTTATTACAGCAATAGTAATTCATTAGCTATCTTAATTCACAGAAAAATTTCTGAAGCCTTTATTCAGGTTTACTAATTCTAAGACTAAGGTGTCAGTAACATTGCCAAGATAGTAGTAATAGTGAAGAGAGTGACAATCCCAAATTAAAGATCTTTAGATCAACTAAAATAAGCCAAATATGGAAAAAAATTTCCTTAAATATGTAACAAGGTCAGTGCCCCATTTAGTCACCTCTAAATCCCCAGGTGAATGGATAGGAGAAGCACCTCTGGGACCCAGGCCACTGGAGTAGGCTGGCCCTGTCCATACTGCCTGGTCTCTTCCTGGTTCTATGTGGTACCTCTGTGGTGCTGAAACTGAATTATTACTTGGGGAATGGGGTGTCCAAGTGCCAAGTGCTATAATAATAAGAGAACTTTTTTTCAGCCCTTCAGAGTAGTATTTACAGTCGGATGTTCATGTTTCATTTCATGTGCATGGCGTGGGCACTGTGTGTGGACATGTGAGGACATGGAAGTCTTGCCGGGGGGAGAGGGGCAAATGGGGACCCCTAAGACAGGGCCAAATGAGGTGCAATCAATATGCCCATTTGTCCTGTGGGGATGAATACGGATTTCAATGTAAGTTACTTTTTTTTTTTTTTTGAACAAATGAAACTCTAGAGTAATTTTCTAATATAAATGATGGGAACAAGAAAAGACGTAGATTTTAAAATCAAATTCTCAATTGTACATAAAAATAATTATAGATATATATAAGAACTGCTTGCAGTGAAAAGAATTTTTAGTATGTGGCCTGGATGGTCCCTTCCAGCTCTGCCTTTCTCTGCTTCTGGCAGTTTTTTTCTTTTTCCCTGGTATTATCTCCTTTCATTGTTCATCTGTGCCCTGAGCCTGGCTTTCAAAGAGCATTATTTACTGAGGTGAGTTCAACTAAAAGTCTGAATGGCATTTCAAAGGGATTCAAAGCAGTTGCTCTTGAATGGCTTCAGGTGAATAGTTTCACCTAGTCAATAGTTTCAAAAATAGTTTGTTTCTTTTGTCTAACCTTTTTATTTCTTCCCTCTCTTTCTGACTGACTCAGTCACTATGGAAGTATAAAGAGACAACCAGTCTGAAAGAAGCACAGTAGAGAAAAGGGAAGGGTGAGGAGACAGGAAAAAGCAGGAATTCATAAAAAGGGAAAAAGTAATAATTACAATAAAATGTGGCAACAAGATACATCTACCCAGAAAACAATAAATTTCAATAAATACTAACTCATGTTACTTGAAACATGTTAATCTTTAGCCTTGGAGTAAAATGAATAATTCTCACGTGGCTAGAGTTTGCCTCAGAAAGTTTCTCCTTACTTATATTTTCCCAGCTTTGTAAATGAATCTAAAACAGTATGAGGTCACAGTAAATGATCAAATGTAGCCAGAGTAACTTTGAAGAGCACAAATCAATGCATGGGTCTCGTCTATGAAAAAGATGATGATATGAGCTTGAACTGTCACTGACGTTTCTAATTTGTAGTGTATGGATTTAATAGTTGCTTACACATGTGATGAATAAGCATTAGCAGACACAATGGGTTTCTTACATCTGTCCCTATGCATTATTGAGCCATTTATGATTAGAATTTGTGTTCAGGTTATAGCTGGCTAAATAAGAGATATCAATGTCCTTCATAGGATTACCAAAGTAGTCTGGAATTTAGTTGTCCATTTCCTTTTGAAATTATGTCTTAATCCTTCTGTTGTAATTAATATTTCAGAGTCAGCTACTTATTTGTGAAAGACCTTTCAAAGTTTCAAGTTTCCATTCTTTCACAAAACATTCAGGCCACTGATTTTAAGTCTGTGTATATTCTGAGGACAAGAGATACTAAAACATCCAACAGGGGCAATATAGGTCCAGAAACAGGTCCTTTTAACAGGTCCAAAAAATCCAGAGAGAATGTTTATGGTTATAAAATGTGGTTGGTTTTCATTTGGTTTTTTTGGTTTTTTTTTCCCTAAATCACAAGGTTGCAAACTACTGAACAGCAGTACATATAGAAATGTTCCTATTGTGTTGCCAGTCAATCAGGAGGAATAGCAAAGGCGTAATAGTAAGGACGTAATATTACTGCCTCTCAACAGCTAATAACAGGGTTTATACATGAACAACACTTTGCACCATTTCTCCCAAAATCTTATAATACTTCAATATTTTCTTAACTTAGACTATTGACATACAATCCCTTTCTGGAATGTCTTAGCTGTCGATAATGAAGAAGAAAACCTGACTTTTTCAAAGAAAACTACTAAACCCGCCAAACTGTAGCATCCAAAGTTTTCCTCCTTCATTCAAAGCCCTTTTGAAGAGTCCAACCAATCCCCACACAAAAAACTGTTATAGCCATTTTTGAGAGGCCTGATCATAATTTGTATTTTATACTCTGGGCTCATTTCAGAGTAGTCCAAATGCAGTCTTCAGGAACTAAAGCTGGCTGCTGTAAAAGTCTTCCTGCATGAGATGTGCACATGGCACTTCATAAGGTCAAGATGGTGAACTGAGTGGCAGGTGGGAGGCACGGAGGATTAGGGGTTAACAGGCTTATGATATGAAGAATATGGGTTGCAGCACCATAACACGGACACAGAATAAGAGCACATGACATATGCTTCACTAGCTACTGCTACAGTTCAGAGGAGTCTTCTAAATATCAAGATATAGGAGCAGTACCCTGGTGTGTGACACTACTTACTAATCATTATGTTTTTCTACAGAGTTCTTAATAAACATCACTGAAGAAGGCCCCTGCATAAAAAAATACTGTGTTCACTGCAGTATTTGAAGCTGTTTGTTTCCACCAGCTTGTATTCAAAATGTCTGGATTAGCAGAGGAGGGTTCGGTAAGAAAATGTGTTTTTTAACTTTTGAATGAACCTGGAGTTTAATGAAAAAAATTAATAGAATATTTGTTTTAACCATGGCAGACAAAGTAACTTGTTAAGTGAAATTTGCACACCAAACATTTCTAAAAGTGTAGCATTGACTTAATGCAGTGTTATTTAGGGAAATCACTGTTCCTTTACATCTTGGGAAAGGTACAATGAAAGTTAAAAATGCTTTGTTAAACAGCTTCTTTCCTAAAGATTTGCCCTGTTCATCAAGTACTGTGTTGTTTGACATCTTCTATATATTCATTATTTTCTCATTTTTCTTAACAGCATTTAAATGTTGTTTCAGGACTGTTGCTTTACTGACAGAAATTCTTGAAACAGAATTGTTTTTCAATGCACTGCTAAAATATGTACATTCAAGGTGAACAGCAGCTTGGATAGCTTCCTCTCTGGACTGATTGACAATAATGCTGAAGAAAGGATTTGCTTTCAAGCTTACTGTTTCACAGTCAAAAAGCTTGACAGATCCAATAAATCTGCATTTACGTCTAACTGTTCCTCACATCTTTGCTTTCTGTGCTACAGAAGAAATTTAGGAAAGCAAACCTGAATTAAAAGCTCCATCAAGCTAGTCCACAGATCATTATTTTTAAAGATGCCTCCTTGTTAGACTTCAGATTTAAAATAATTTGCCCACCATCAACAATGATCCTTTGTTCTGCTTTCTAAGGCTATGTCTCTCCACTCCACATGACCTGCTTTTTTACATGTGATATCTGAACAAACGGCATGAATCAAAAATGCCATACTAGTGAGGGAGAGGAGGACCCAATGACAGTTTTACGTTTTTCAGAATAAAACTCTTCTTTTGTATAGCTATACTGATGAGTTAAAAGTCTGGGTCTTTCCACTCAGCTGTCAAAGTGTGAACCAAGCAAAGGAAATTTAGAGAATAGTTCAATGCCCATTGCATTATTGAGAATGTAACCATTGTCTTCAATGTGTTTTGGAGGAGACCTGGAAGTGCAGGTTCAGGTGTTCAACAATCCACCATAGTCTAAGGTGGAGCACTCACCTGGGCTGAAGATGTGATTTAGTTCCTTGGGTTCCTGTCAAATTCCCCTATACTCTAATTGGAGAAAGCCACCATGGGAAATATTTTCCTGTAATTTCCAGTGAAACCCTTTGGAATTCGTGCCTATGAAGTGCAGAATTATTTCAAAGCTAATTTTTTACCTTAAGTCAGTCCACAACAATAACTTCATCTGGGCAAGAAGTCAGACATTTCCTTCCATCAGGACGTGCAAGACACAGCAGAGTTGCATAGCCACACTCCCATCATGAACAAACTAGCAGCCAGCATAAAAGAGAAGAAAAACAAAATTTTGAGATTATGTTCACAGATAGAAGGGTTAGAGTGTTGAGCCCTTTTCGGAGGAGGGTGAAAGAGCAGAGGAGGCTGCTGTCCTGCTAAAGTTCTTTATTTCGTAGTCTCATAGTTTTCTGAAGGTAGAGTTCGAAGAGGATACATGGTAAGGTCAAGCAGCAACAGCAGCAGCAGCAGCGGCAGGCTAACAGCAAGCAGAAAACAACTTTTTTTTTTCTTTTTTTTAAACTTACAGAAGTGTGGATTATATTTGTTAATTGATCAAATTAACACACGATTCTAGTTTTTCTTTTCTTAACCTATCCTGGTCTAATTCTAATGGTTGTAAATCTTGCACAAGTATTACATAGGTATTACACAGATTTGCGTATATAGTTTCTATCAGCACTTATTGTCTATGTGAGCGCTGTCTAAGAAGTGTGAACAGTATAGTTCCATCTATGTTTCGTCTAAAGTAAAGAAATTCTGTGAAAAGGTACCACTTCTGCAGTAAGAACTGTGTTTAAGGTCTCTTTGCTGCAGCTTTTCAATGTTTAAAGCACTTAGCATATATTTCTACTAAAAGTTAAAAATCTATATTTCTATTTCACTTTGATGTGACTTCATGTATCTCAGTTTATCCAAAGGTTTTAGTTCAACCCCTGTGCTTTGGCTTTCCTCTGGGCCTGGGTCCAGAGGAGCTCTCACTCCAACATTATTAGAGCAACTAGCCCACTCCTCATAGATTACTTTCACCCCAACTCTATACTACTTTTTATTACAGAAAATTAGGAAGTCCCATAGTTCTAGATATTGCACAAATTCTTCAAACAGCATCAACTGGATGTCCTCAAAGACCTTTCAGTAAAATTTGCACAGGTTAAGACAGTAAAAGGCATAAAGCTGGGCACAGAAATCCATATAACATACCCCAAACTACCATTGTGTAGCAGGGAAGTTAAGAGCCATCCAGCTCTCCTCTTCCTTTGCCTGTGGAGACTTTTTGCCTTTCCATTCCCTTTCCTAGTTCACTAGTTTCAATTTTTGCAAGGTCATTTGGAACACTGAAGGGAAGTGGCAGATGGAGATCATTTTATGAGGTTTTATGGCCTACAGATAGGCACATCTCAATGTTGTTTTCATAATCAAATCCATAAAATAACACATCCAGTTCCTGTTTGAGAGAAGTAGAAAACTCCTGTGTCTTGGTATTTATTTTTTCATTAAATAATTACTGGCCTTTGGGCCTGCATTCAGAAAATTTTTCAGACTGAAGTTTTTAGAGGTATTTTGAGAAGTGGAACCTGCAAGTTGTACAACTGTCATTAGTCACAAAACACTTCAGGTTATTTTTCTCCATTTCCACTTTGTGTTGCTTAAAAATTTTTCTACTTTCACCTAATCCATTAAGCATTCGCTGTACATTCAGCAGTGTGGTCATGTTGTAGAGATACCATCATTCCTCATTTTGCTGTGTGTCAGTTTGTCTGTACCTCAGAGAATAGCATTTTCTTCAGGAATAGAAACACTATAGCTGATTTTAAGAAACTCTAGTGTAGCTGTGCACTACCTAGGCTAAAATTTGAAGGCACAAGACTGGAATCTGGTAAAGGAAATATCACTACAGAGAGGCTCTGCTTTTGCAGACAATTTGACTTTAAATTTGCTCTTGGTTTTGGGAATTTTTTTCCCCCTCAAGCAACTAAAGGGTTGAGAAAACAACAGAAAAAAAGACACACATAGACCAGATTGTACTGTTTATCTCTGTTTATTTTTTAACACAGAATGCTTTCTGATTATTACCTTTTTATTTTTAAATACAGTCCTGTTGTTCCTCAAACTACATCTTCAACCTGTTTTCCTGCCTCCAGTTCACAGTATATCTCCTGTTACATCAAATTGTAACTAGATGGCAAAAATACCAAAGAGATAATGTTATGCCATTTACAAAAATTTAGTATTTCTTGTTTAATTTTAACGAGTTATTTCTTTTATGTTTACACATTACAGGTGACATTTTTAGCTGGACTCACATAATATTATCCTGTACATTCACTGTTAGAAGTGAACAAATCAATTACTCAAATAAGGCATGCTAGTGGCTTAAAAAAACCCATATAGTTTAAACAATAACTAAAATCCACACTTTCCTGCAAAATGTTTCAATCTCATTTTTCTGTTATCCCAGTTAATAAACAAGGAATCCTGTAAAGAATCCCTTATTATTTTTAAGCTGTTAATTTTTGCTTGCTTAACTTCTTGAAAGGAATAATGCATAGTTGTTGTTAATCTAAAAACAATCTCTCTAATCTGTCTCTTCCCTGTTTGGGTACCTGCTGTAGTGGAATGCTATTTACATGGAATCTATATAGTACATATACTGACTAAAATGATTTGCTTATACTAGCTGGATAATACAGACAAAATTAAAACATTCTTTTCCTGTAATTTTCATGTCTGCTTTGGGCATTTTGTTTCCCCTCTTTTTCTTTTTTTTCCCCCAAATGACAGCCAGAAATTTAAATCTGGGGGTTTGGCCATATGAATGTCTGCTTCTTTCACTGAATTTGTAACAGCTCTTGCCAGAACTGGAAAATGGAGGACTTCTGGAAAATGTCTTGGAAAGTGCTCTACTGAATTGAGGCATGAGGAAAAATATTAACAGTGCTCAAGAACCATGACTTGCTAGCACCTCCAGCAAGGAAGTCCCATCGTGCTAGGTATGAAAGTTTAACATTACAATTATACTAGCAATAATAGAAATACAGAATTATAATCATGTAATATAATCATATATAGTCATTAAGAGAAGTTCCATTTTAAAGTTATTTGTTGCTAAAAATTTTGCAGATAGATATAAAATTATCCTCAATGCTATTTCTAGTGATGAAGACAAGTGGCACAATGCAGTCATGACATTTTAAATGAATTTTTGGGCTCTTTTTACCTTCAGTGAGATTTAATAATTTAAGAAACTCCAGAGACGCAAACTGTGTCTTTCTTTATAATCAGATTTTCAAATGTATTTTTCTGGCATCTTTGTAATAAGACAATGAATTTTCTTCTTGTTTCAAAAACACTTCTCTCCCATAAATACCATAAACGAGGGAGATAGAATTCCATTAGAAGAGGTATACATCTGACAGGTTGTAAGAGACGGTCCGAAGATCCCTCATCTGCCTCACGATCATCGACGAGGACAGAGACTGAAAGACGCTAAAAAACCCCAAAGAGGGAAAGAGGGTACAGGAGTCCTAGCCAGACCGAGGTGGGATGTCTGCCAAGTGCCTGCAGGAATGCACACTGAACCGGTTGCTCTGGTGCTGTTCCTTGCTGCCCAGGCGGGAAGGGCTGTACTGGAGCAAGAACGTCCCGTACACCTGCCCTGCACCATTACCCCAAAAACAATCGGTCTTATTCCCCCACCTCTTGGCTAGCTGCCCCTCGCTTTTGCACCTTTTGGCCAGCTGCCCTTCACTTTTGAAAAGGACTATAAAATGACTCTCTAAGAAGACCCCTGTTGGGATCCCCCCACGGAAGACGACGGATCAAGAGGACTCCGTCTGGCCGTTGGTAGCTATAACCCCCCCTTTTCTCTCTCTATCCTTTGTTTCCTTACATCTCTCTCCCTTTCTATCGCGATTACACCGCGTTGGTACGCAATAAAATACACTGTGCTGATTGAAATTTATACTTATCCCTGTTTGTGTTTCTTTTGCACTCTGAGATTCGGTTAACGAACCATCACGACCCCCGCTCGTCTTGGGCGGATCGTGACACAGGTACATAAGAAATAATGGGAAAGCATTATAGAAACCTTACCTTTTAAAATAATGATTTTAAAAAAGTACACAAACTTTATTCCATAATTATATCAAAGAAAAAAGGCAATTCTTAGCAAACTACTCTTGATTCATTCACTAAACATCCTTATTCTTCCTCAAATATGTGCTGAGAATTGCACAACATTCAGTATGAGCTGTCTGAAATGCAACCCTAAACAGGAATTTCACAAGGAGCTGTTTGTTAACTACAACTAAGAAGTAATTTCGGAATACATTACAGATAGCACATGTATTCCATTATAAGGGTTGCAGTGAACCTTTTTAGAGGATAGAAATAAGCTATATGAGATGGACAACTGAAGATAAGACATATAAATTCTTCTGCATCAAATACAGCTTTCAATGTTATTATTCCTTCCAGATATATGCTTTTTAAAAAGCAATTTCTTCAGAAAATTAAAGTTGTTTTACTTACAAAGTATCATAAATTCAGTTTTGCAGTACTGAAGTCAATGTGAATGACAAGCTTCTGGGGTTTTTTTCCAAGTATGGATACTTTCGGACAATCTCATTATTAGCCTTTAAATCAAGCTATTCAGCTCATTTTGCAAGAACTCCCCTATATTTCCATGTCCATCAGGATCAAGCAGTAAATGCTAAATGAACTGCATGAATCATCTATATGATGTTTTGACTGAAGCAATTAAAAGGAATTTGGAGCAAGTTTTTGTTTGTAATAACAAATGCAGGTATCTTTCAAAGGACAGTAAAAAGTAGCAGTTTGGTCTTCTTGCAATTAATTGCTATTATGTTGCGAAACTTGAATACAGTATGTAATTTAAATGGGAATTTGCATGCTAGCATTTTATTAAGTATATTCAGAAAAAGGACACATCAAGACAAATATCAATAAAATGTCTAAATTATTTTAAGTATTAAAGGTGTATGACATGAACAGGACAACCAGTGGATCAGATCCAGCCACTGTGGGTTTATGAAAGGCAGATCCTTCTTGACTAACCTGATCTCACTCTACGAAAAGTTGATCTGCTGTGGACATAGTCTAATCGGATTTCAGTAAAGCCTGTTCCCATAGCATTTCTGTGAGGAAATTGTCTGCTCATGGATTGGACCTGTGCACTGTTCACTGGGTAGAAAACTGGCTGGATGGCCTGGTCTAGAGAAGGGAATAACGTAACAAAGCTGGTGAAGGGTCCATAACACAAGTCCTGTGAGGAGCAGCTGAGGGAGCTGGGAATGTTTAGCCTGGAGAAAAAGAGGCTCAGGGGGGACCTTATCACTGCCTACAACTGCCTGAAAGGAGGCTGTAGCCAGGTGGGGTTGGTCTCTCTTCCCAGGTAACAAGTGACATGATGAGAAGAAACAGCCTCAAATTGCACCAGTGGAGGCTTAGATTGGATATTAGAAAAAATTTCTTCGTGAATGGGATTATCAAGCATTGCCTCAGCCTGCCCAGGGAACTGGCTGAGTTAGCATACCTGTAGGTATTTAAAAGATGTGTAGATTTGGCACTGAGGGACATGGTTTAGTGGTGGACTTGGCAGTGTTGAGTTCATGGTTGGACTTGTTGATCTTAAAAATTCTTTTCTGACATATATTAAACTATGAACCCATGAGTACATGCTGTTTCCTTAAAGGTGTTACTGAGAGTGGCATAAGCTATTGCTTACTTTTCCCTGGCACGCTGTGCTGTCATGCCACAGATGCTAAAGTCATTACCACCTCCTGTTTGAAAGAACTGGGGTTGAAGCCTCTTCCATCCTTTATGTACAATTTTTGGTTAAATAGGGAAATGCAAGACAGGGAAGGTAAATACAGTGGGAATAAATAAAGACAATGAGTTTTGGATTAAGGGTTATCTCATTTCTGCAGGTTTTCCAGGGAATGAAAAAAGAGAAGAAAATTGGAAGCTCATTTTGCCAGAAGCAAATTTGATAATTAAATGTCCCCTTGCTTATCTTCTTTTTTTTTTTTTAATTTTACATTTACATTTTTTTTTACTTCAATAACAAGCTGTTCTTCCAGGTCAAGTAGAGGTTCAGAATATACAGCTTTAATAGAATGCCCCTGGCTCTTAATGTGGTAAAATTTACGTAGGATTAGCCTGTCTACTTCTCCCACTGGACTGCAAGCAAATAGAAAGAATGTTATCATATTTAAGTTGCAGTACTGGAATGAAACAGAAAAGAACACCATCATTAAAATGGAGTCACTTCATATATATATTAATCAGAACAGAAAAACAGAAATAAAATGGTGCATTCCTGAGACACCTATTAAATGTCCTGCTCTCAACCACCCACTATTGCAGCCTTTCTCTCTCCTGCTTGATTATGCAGGTGCCCAGAGAGATTAGTCTCTTAACTTAGGCATCTTGAATTACATCCTTGCATTTGAGAAGTAAAAGTTTACCCTGCACTATAAATATATTTCTTTTTTTTTAGGCATAAATAAATCATTAGTTACTTGATACCAAGAGCCACAACAATGTAATGGCAGTATAACGGAATATAAAAGAAATTTTCCTTCTTTCTTTAGTAATGAGCTGAATATTTACTTTTAATAACTCCCTTTGCCCGTTGTGCTGGTTATTGATATGTTGCAAATATTTATGTAATGTCAAAATCTGTGTTCCTGTAAGAATGATATTTCATGTAGTGTCCAATATAAAACTCCAGCTGAATGGTAGCAATCTATCATGGAAATATGGTCAGTAACAAAAAAAGTAAAATGAGTGTAAACCATATGACATTTCCTGGCTGTTTTAATAATTTATCTGATTCTTTCCTCTGCGGCTTTATCTGGAAAGCAGAACTATGAGAACATTTTTCAGGCCTGAATTATCAACCACATATCAATAGTTCTTAGTTCATATAGAGTAGCAGAGGGGAAAAGAGAACAACAACAAAAAAATAATCAATAATTTAAACAAATTAGCACACTAGACTCTAGATGACTCTTCAGCAATTACATAAGATCATGAGTGCTGTAGAAACAAGTAGCCTATGAAGTTAAGACAAAAGTAGGACTAGCAGGAGAAAACTAAAAACAAATGCAAAGAACACAGTAAAAGATTTGTCAGAACATGATAGAAAATCATTTTCTCAATAAAAAGCTCATACAGTCTCAATTGCTTTTGATATTACACTAGAATTCTCAAGAGAGAGCACTTTAATTGTTGGGCAAAAGCAATGTTACCCATTCACACAAGTGATATGAGCATGCCAAAGTAACTCGAGGAGGACCACTCCTCAAGATGTAATGTGTGAACAGGACGAGTAAGTTGCAAGGAATATTTAGACCTTTTTTTTTTTAAGAAAGTTAGTATAAATTCTGTATGCCTGTGTAGGACGCTGTTTTGATCTCTATATGAACAGAAATTTCACTGCAAAAACTTTTACTGAGCTTTAACCTCAGTATGTTATAGATGTCCTGTTAAGATATCTTCGCTCAAATCCTAACAGAGCACTTAATTTTACTTCAACCAAAGCAATTATCTTGAAATATGAGGGACAAAATAATGCACATAAGATTTTCATCTGAACATGGCTTGCTTGTATTTTTTTGCCCCAACTTATTTTCCATATGTTTCTGTACAGATTTCGAAGTCTGAAATTTGGAATTCAAAGCCACCATGCTCTAAAATGCCCAGAATGCATCACACACATTTAGAGGTGAAGGAAATGTTGTTGGCTGTGTGTTCTTCTAGCACCGTGTAGCGGGTTTAGTTCGTAACCAGGCGGAAACACCAATTTAGTGTAGTGGGTTTGTTCGCAGTTTTTACCTTCTGTGAGATAAGAATTAGGAGGAATACAAAGCAGACTCTAAACTTAAAGAATATAAAGGAGTTTATTAACAGAACTAAAAGAAAAAAGAATATTAAGGGTTAGAATAAACCTTCAGAACACTTCTCCTCCCCTCATCTTCCCCCCTCCTCCCACTTACAACATAAAGACACAAACTTGGGATTATTTCAGTCAGTTTACCACCTCTGTAATAGTCTTTCATCAGTTTGCTTAGGGAGAGGAGNTGAAATTACAGAAGGGTTCTCTAATGTATCATAGTCCATCACCATAGCTTTACAAAAGATTTTCAGCTTTCAGGTTTTAAAAGCATCTCCTCTATCCCCTCTCTCTCTCTGGGTTTCAGTTCTCTCTTCTTCACTGACTTTGGTGTCACTATCATGATATTTATTCACGTGCCTTTGCCTTTCCCTTTTCCTCTGACCTGGGAGAGGACTGATGTTGCAGGATTCATTTCTTCTGAGGAACTTACAGCACTGAAGGGGTTACTCTACCCAGGGGCTGGGCTTTGCAGCTGGTTGGTCACCATAATCTCTGCTGGGCAGCAGCCGGAGTTGTTTCTGGTGTAAAGTTTCAGTTCGTTTTGCCGCACCAGGGAAAAGTTCATGCTGCCCTGCACGGAGCCGCGGGCCATGGCCCGGCCCCCACTGAGCCAAGATGGAGCAGGGCCGTAGCCCCGGCCCAGCCAGGGCCCCCGGTCAGGCCCAGCCAGGCCCAGCCATGCCTACCCTGGCCCCCGGTGGGCCAAGTGGGCAGCCCTGTGTCCTGTCCCAGGACCGGAAGCAAGAGAGACTTCCCGCATCTCCATGGGATTTATATATGTAAATTTTGAGAAGCGCTATTGGTCTAAATGACTGTCCATCAAGTTCAGGTTCAAACCACCACACACGCAAATAATTCCTATTTTATTTCCTGACATTACTCTTATTTAAAAATAGGATCATTTTAATACTAAGTTCAAATGTGATTTCCAGCAGCCTGGCTTTTGACATAATTACCAAAACCAGTTTTATTGGTCACTTCATGTACTTTCCGTTTTCCATGTCTCCATTGTGCTCCACAGGAGAAACAAGCTGTCCCTTTCAGACCAATGACACAGTCCCTTTGCCAGCACAAACTACCTTTGGCATAACTGATTCTTCTCCAGAGTCACAGAAGGATATACTTTTGTCTTCCTGTATCACTGCTGTGTTTCTCTCATTTAACCTCTTAATGTACAAGCTTTTGGACTGTGAGACTATACCTACTATGCTTACTTGCAATTCTTATTACAACAAAAGGTGCTTAGAATATTGTCTGGCCATAATATACAGACAATAATGACGAAGAGCTTAATAAATGCACAGTTGATTTCAGGCAGGTATTTCCTATATTGGAAACCTTATGAATGAATGAATGATGGTTGTTGGTCCAGCTGTGTTTTATTTTTGTGGGCTGAGACATTAAGTCTTTCTAGATGAATATGAAAACAGAGATGTTTTCAATATGAATGACAAAGTAATAGTAAAGATGAGATACAAAAGGAATTAAAAAGTGAAAGTGAAAGCTTTATGTGTAGTATTTATATGTAGTGTTTCAGGACACAATAGTTCCACAAAAGCATTTTCTCGCTGGTATCAAGACACCCTTGGTTACTTTCTTTGAGCTGTTTTATTCAAAATAAAGGTCATGAAGTTTACAAAACAGTACCCTTAAAACCAATGCTCAGTGCATCTTTTCATTACCTGCTTAGAACTCCTTAGATCAAGTACTACCTACATAGCAAGCCAAAGGTCATGCCGCAGTTAATGGAGATCACAGCTTTTTTCATTTGGCAACTACAGTATCTGGGAAAGCAGATGACTGAAACCTCCTTTTACTCTTTAAATGGTTTGCTTCATCTCTTTAAGACAAAGGAGAGGTGCTTCTCTTTTCCTCATCACTTACCTCAATGATCACTTAAGCATAAAATTAGAGAAAAGAGAAGAAAATCAAGGTTGCTGTCAACTCCTAAGCACTATGCTAATGAAATCACTACCTTCTGCATATGCTTTTTGCATAAAATTTTCTCCAAGTCTTAAAATAGCGTTTCCAACACAGTTCTTCTGACATTATTCTTTCATTAAATCATTGCCTGGTTAATTGTATCCTATTGATGATAGCAATCCATTGATGCTGTATTTTCTTTTTATCAAGTAAAAGGTCACATCAACTGAAACCTGCTATTAAGCAAATAGCAAAGACATTGAAAGCAGTAATAATAGTCTCTGCCTGCATACACAAGTTTGATGATAAAATGAAGGTGGAAATATACATTTAAAACCAACCCATGTAAAAACATTGCAATATCTGAAGAAAATATTATATGATAAAATGCTCTGTTTATACATAAAAAGAAGCAGAGATGGATTTATAACAATAATGAAAACTATATAAAATGTAATTAAAGAAAGATTTATATTATTGCTATCTACCATATTTGTATTTTGGTAACTTTTGATAAACGACCTTAGGAATTCAGTTACACATATAAATAATATTTTATAATTCTCTTAAATTGAATGCTCCTTAGAGAATTTGGCTTGGAGCAGGAATATAATATTGTTAACTCTCATGAAAAGGGGAAACATTTTATTCTTAATTTCTTAATTATCTTAATTATCTGTTCTTAACAGTTGTATGCCATTGTCATAAATACATATGCTTGACAACATAGAAAATAATAGACCTCTAGAGGAACAGCAAGTTACACAACACAAGTGTCAGACAATATCAGCCAATGGATAGGATTCACTATACATCATATATTTTGTTCCCTAGCAGTTCTGAAAAAATGAAATGGGAATATTTTTTTTTTTTGCAGATAATCTGAAACAATTACCTTTCTTGAAAAATATGGAAATTTGAGAAAGCGGTGAGAAAAGCAGCCTTGTTTCAGTTGAAAAAGATGATTTGTTACCCTTTGTTTTGTTTCAAACAGGACTGAAACTTTTGGAAGATAAAAAGAGTACTTCTCAACTTTATAGTAAACAAGACATTCCAATCGGAAATGTCAAAATGAAAAGTTTGACTTCACCTACATTGCTGTCTTGGGGTGACTTTACGATGTTGTATCCCCTATCACCGCTCTATGCCCAGACGTGAATCNGCTCACGCCACGACCTAGAGGGGCCACACCCCAGCTCTGGAGAAAGAACAGCCACACCTACAGAAGGACTTTGAATTTTACCAGGTTTTCTCGACAGTGAGAGGTTTTATTATTTAGCATTATTCTTTTCCCATGTGTTTGTTAAATAAATAGTTTTTTTCTCTTTCACTTTCCTCCAAGGCATATTTCTTTCCCGAACCTGGTGGGGGAGGGGTGGCTGTAACCTGCCTTCTAAGAGAGGATGTTTAAATTTGGACGTTCCTCTAAATTTTGTCTCAAACCGGGCAAGTGCATTTTTCCAAAACACAAAGAATTCAATGACTGGAAATTGATTCAGAAATTATTTCAGCATCACCAAAGATGTGTTTATTTATTTTTATAACATGCAGAAATGGCAGACAAATTATTTCATCCAGTTCTCCTCTAGATACCTGTTATATTGTGTAGCTTTTATTCTTATCGGAGCAAATCACAATCTTGAATGTCTTTATACTCATAATAGCTCTCTAAGATAGGAAAAAAAATGCTGGTACATACAAAGGGACAGCTGAAAGAGGGGTCATAGGCCAGGGATATTCATTACTGAGGGAAATTTCCATGCCTGAACTAAGCATCTATCACCTCTGTATGTTAAAAGGCAAGAATTACATGCCAAGAAAAATATCTACAGCCTCCAGCATGCTGAAGTGTGGTAGAATCTGATGAGACTGACAGCTGGTCTGAAAGTCTCACAGAGCCCAACCTGGAGACAATCAGAATTTACCCATGAGATTTACCCGTGAGAATCTGCAGTCACAATGAAAGCCACAGTGAAAGCCAAGAAGATAATCAAGGAAAGAAGATGTTCTGGACACAAGGAGAAGATATTCTTGTTATGGAACATTAAATGTGTATAAGAAGAAACTTACTTATAATACGTAACCAACTATACTTTTGCTTGTATAGCTAATTGTGTTGTCATTTGAATGGTCATTGTTTTGTAGACAGCCCTGTCATTGTTTGCTAAGCAGCCAATCATAATAAGCCATGGTAACTACGAAAGGTATAAGAATAGTAGTAGAGAATTATAATAAATCTTTTGCTTCTAACGACTTTGGATTACAATAAATGTGTGTCGTGTGTCCGTCTCAACTGTGACACTGAAGAGGCAACCAACAGAGGCAGACAATTATTAATGCTGAAAATTTGAACAAATTATCTCTAACACAGTTAAATAGCTGTCTGTGATTCTGTCACTATGGGTCTTACTGAAAATATGATCCCTCCAGCTAGCAGAAGTTCTGAGGCAGAAAGTGACTCAAGTTTCAAGGTGAAAAGAGACAATCGGACATAGGAAACCTAGATTCCTTCTCTGTCCCTAAATATTTCTCTGCTCTTTGTTACAGACCATGTAAAATAAACAGGTCAGAGAGCTGGGACTGCCACTAGAAATTCTACTCCTTCTCACTGTTCTTATACAAATTTACCTTCTGAGGTGCAGTTTGAGCTCAATGAAGATACAGGGCTTCCAAACCTGAGCTGGCCAATTCACATAGGAATTGAACAACTATGCAGAATTTCCAGCTCCACTCTTCCAGCTCATGCTTCTCTGCTCTGCCAGCATTACAAACAAAAAAAAAAAATTGTGATTAATATTTTTTTAACATAATGAACTTTTAAGTGGCACCATATCCTAAACTGCAGATATTGAACTGATGGGTCATTAGATGCAGGCCTATACTCTAATGTAAAATGAATAGGAAGAATGCTCCTTTCCCTAAAATCTTCTGAAGAATTGTCATTCTTCAGGGAGTTAAATAATCTGTGAGAGCAGTAGCTTGAAATAAATTGTTAAAAAGCTAATTGTCTAACCTCAGGACCAATCACTAAAGGTTTGGGTTTCTGCTCTTGAAGAATAGAGCATGAGTTGGGACTCAAGAACAGCCACACTGGATCAGTTCAACTGTGCCATATTCATCTCCAGAAGCCCAGTGGCAGATTCTTAAACATAAGTATGTTTCAATCTCTTTTTATTCTTCATGAAAGGAAGTATTTTCCTGGCCTAAGAATGCATTTTATCATACAATCTACAGAGCAAACATCTTTTCCTCAAGATATTTAGGATGTTCTTTGATTTATTCCTCAACTCTTCAGCTGCATCCTGTACAGCGACTGAAATATTTCTTTCTTGATACTGTCACTGACTGCTGTTGCTCACGGGGTGTAGGGTCTGGGCAGCGACTGAACAACTGGTAGGGCTGTAATCCGACCACACTCTTGATCTACTAGTTTTAACAATTCTTAGCTTGTTCCTTTTCTTTCATTTTGGTGGACCTTAAGGACCAGAGGCAACCAAATAGATAAAAAGGGGTGATAAGCTGGTTTTACCCTTCTTATTTACAGATTCATTCCTGTGACTTTTAAGTCTGATAGGGAAGCACAACTACTGCTTCAAATACATATTGCAGAGGGTGTTGCTTACCTTAATAATAATGGTTAACTAGTACATGAAACTCATTACACATAATTATTTTGCAGCCTATTTATCACAAGAACAAGACTGATGGAACAGATGTGATTATAAGGGATGAGTTCACATTTTCAATAGGTTCCAGTTATTAATTTACCAGTTGATCCACTTGTACAACTTTTTGGCACGTTGACAAACAACTGAAATTAGAGAATCAAATTTGCTAAGGGACCATCACAGAGAATGCAGCACAGAAAAAAAGAAGGTGAAATATGGTGGCAGTGGAAAAAGAAAAACACCAAATAACATATTGATGTCAAAACCTGAGAATTAGTGAGAATGAGCCTCCTAAGCTGAGTGCCATATAAACACAAAACTATCTTATAATAAAGTTATTAAAAACTAAAACAAGCAGATTTTTAAATAGCAAGATTATGTTCGGCTGCCCCATATCGGCCTTTGGGATCTGTAGAAAAACTAACCACAGGATTTTCAGTTTTGAGAATGACATACAATTCTCTATGACTGCCAAAGAAAGCTGAGAAAGGCACTGAATATGTTAATAGCAACCACCAACAGGCCTGCTATTAGTCTGGCCATTATAACAGGTGGCTGTAGTTAGCAAGGGATATTAACACAGGGTTTTTTCTGTACTTCACCATATGGTTCCCATTAATTTAATACACACAGAAAAGGGAAGATATTTGTCAGCAAGCAAATCTTCCTCTTTAAGCACCTCGTTCAAACCCCAGGTACCCGTGAGATAATTTTGCTGAATAAAACATTACGGCCCACATGCTTTTCCATGAAATAATCCATAATGGATATTTTAACAAATCTATGGCAGCCTCCTCAGGTTGACACAGTGATGTATGCCCTTAATGAGAAAGGACTTCACAGTGCAGTAGATGGCAGTAATAGTTATACAATATCAAATCCAATAGTACATTAGAGAGACACAGCTGATCTTTGACGGTTCACAGGACACAAAAATAGAGTCCAGCGCTATGAAATTCTCTCCTGTATTACTAACCTGCACACAGTGATCTGTTTCCATGCTGTTCTATTGTGTCCAAACGAAACCATTCGAGCTAAAGGAGATGCTCTCTGATTTTACTTTAGCAAATACACCTGTACTGGCCTGCCTGGAAAAGAACAATTGAGAGAAAAAAAGATTAAACTGCTATAAAACTGCAAACAGCATAAAGAAGATGAACAGAAGTTAAGCATTAATCACTGTTCACACAATGCAGAAAGAAGGGGACATCACATGAAGGGATGAGGCAGCAGGTCACAAACGAAGAAGAGGAGTATTTTTTCCTACTGTGCTTAAGGGTTTCATGTAAACTCATTGTCAAAAGGTATTGTGGACTCCAAACATTCAGATGAATTCAAATAGCAGGAAGATAATTTCAGGAAAGAACATACCATTGAGATTTCTTATGAAAATGTTCTCAAAGTTCATACTACTGGCACTGGGAAATCACAAGAATTATCACTGTTTTTCTTCTCTTTTGCTGATAGGCTTTCTTTGACTACACTGTCCGATCCCTAATGGTGTTTCCTACCCTCAAAAGTGTGCAAATAAATATCCATATAAGTTCAGTTCCTTGCAATATGGATCAGTCTGCTCTCTTGCACATTTTAAGTTTTTGTAATGGCTTCCTTGTAAGAAGGTTGTGGTTTTGTTGGCAATATTGTTAAGGAAATATATAAACTAAACTCCTTTTGGATTAGCTCCACCAAGATCAATTAGAAACAAGCTTCAGCTACTGCATTACAAAAAGACTCTTTTAGGAGGCAGTACACAGAATGAATACACTGGAATTTGGATTGGGCTTAGGTTGTTCATAACCATTGTGCGGTAGAAATCACTCCCATCATCAATTTTCAAGTTTGAGAGACTTGCTGCAGTAATATCGAGTTAACTGCACTCTGACTTTGGCACACTTAGGTTTTTCCAATAAAGATATGAACTCTAAACTTATTCATTAAAAAGTTTTATCATATATACCTGTTATATTAATAAAAATCACTACTACATCAACAACAGTTTGCATGAGAGCCTTTGAAGGATTTTATATATCTGCCAAGTCTTAATGTAGAATTATCGGCCAGAGGCATTCATCTGGATGAAAACAAAGGCTGAACTGGTGTGCAAGCATTTTTTCCAAATCCAAATTCCTTTACTTGAGTACTTCAAAAGACTTACACAAAGAGGTGAGCCATCTATTTTTGTTAAAAGCCCAACTATTTCATTGGCAGCAATAGGTCATGGAATCCACCTATCTGTTGTGAAACAAAACACACCAAGGTTATAAAACTCAACAGAGTTTTGATGTTGCGGGCATGAATAAAGAAGATATGAATATGAATGAAATGACAGAGGAGAGATTCAAGTTGAGAAGAGAATGCCTCAATAAAGTCAACAGAATATTGGCTAGATAGAAATTACCTGATTTTGGTGGGTGTAGTGGTTTTGTTCACATCTTTTACCTTCTGTGAGATAAGAATTAGGAGAAATGCAAAGCAGTCTCCATAACTTTAAAGAATATGAAGAAGTTTATTACTAACAGAATTAAAAGTAAAAAGAAATCATAAGAAAAAACCCCTTTTTCTTCCAGCACGTCCCCTTTTTACCCAACTCGCACAAAGGATAACAAACTGATTCTTGGTCAGAATTACAGTCCTTAAAAGTCTCTCCACTATTTAAGGAAAAAAGCTTTCTTTTGCTTCACGTGGTTTCCAAACTGCCCAAAAAGCAAGACTTGCCCAGAAATTCCATTGCCATGAAAAATATCTTTCCCATGAATCTTGCAGTCTTCCCACAACTGCCAGCATAGGCCACACGTGGAGTGTTTCTTTTTTTTAAGGATAAGCAAATTCCAGCCTAAAAGCAACTGCTCTCTTCACAAAATCTCTAGAAGTCTCTAACAACTCTTAGGGGACCTGGTGCGATCACTTTTCTTTTTTCCACAGGCTGCACACAAAATTCTCATCCCCCCATGTCCTTTCAGTGGATTAAAGAAAAAAGAACAGTTTGTGATATAACAGTTTTTACCTCAGGCTGCAAAAAGTACTTTTAAGCTTCGCGCTGGGCGCAACTCCTCCCTCTTTTCCAGTCACCGTTTTCAGCTCCGTTTCACATGACTCACTTTCTCTTTCTCTCTGACCTTAAAGCCTCCATGTTGAAGAATTCATTTTCTTCGGCTTTATGTTGGAGAAAAGCCTCTTTTCCTTTATGCGGCTGGATGCTTGGTGGTTTTTTCCAGTTTGAAATAGGCTGCGTTAGTTGCAGAAAGCTCTATCGGCTTCCGCCAGGTCTACGCAGGGCTGCGTGAGGGGGGAGGGGAGCCTGCCAGTCCTCAGAAGCCGTGCTGGGTGGTCTCGGCTCCACAGCAACCCATGGTGGTTCCTTAGCTGCCCGCGGCTCTGAGGGGGTTCTCCTGCAGCTACCCGGCGCCGTGCCCTGGCTCCAGGGGAGGGGAGACCTGGGGCCACTCCAAGAGGCAGAGCTTGGGGCCCATTTTCCCCTCCTCCCTGCGAGAGGGCTCAAACACCAAAGGGAAGTTCCCGCGTCTCCATATGGTTTAAATATGTAAATTTCAAGAAGTGTTATTGGTCTAAACAACTGCCCATCAACTCAGGTTCAAACCACCACAGTGGGAAAATTAATCTCATTGCCACCAAAATTTGAATTATTTCTATATAATGAATATGTTGCATATTAGCAAAATAAATATTTTAACACTTCCATTTTGAACTTCAATATCTTGCCTATACTTAGAGAAAAAGAGTTAGAACAATTCTTTGAATGGGGGTCAGAGTGCCTGTTCCAGTTTGCTGTATTTTGATTGTTCATGGTGTAGGAGTGTCTTCAGTCAATGACAGGCTTTGATAACAACCAGCTTGAGGCCTGCTTTGCTATTCTGTCAAAGATTTAGCATGACGGTCAATATGAGATGATAAACGGTCACTTAAAATTGATCATAATTCATTAAACGTTGATCATGATGTTGAACTCCACTAATGAGTTGCAGTGGATGCCAAGTATTTTTGGCTATACTTTTACATGCCATTATTTTGAGTATCCTAAGAACATTCATCAGAATGACAGCTGCTTCTGTGTTAATATATAGAATAATAGATGAGATACAGCAAAATAATTCTCTTGAAGGGTTGTGATGACATCATATTCCCCAAAAAAACCCAGAGCTCATATGATTTATTATATTAAGATTATCCAGATGGAGATATTTTCATGTTTTACGGAAGCCCATTCATTTATTTAAAAAATATATGGAGCTGTGACTTCGAGACTGTCACAGAGGCATGGCAGAACTCTCTGCCTTGTCTTAACATGCAACTAATTATGGATGTGAACAAGATCCACAGAAGTATGAGGAGGATTTCTGTAAAGACTCCAGCATTATTTGTTGGCATTGCCAGTAGTAGTACATTATATGACTGGACAATATCTTTTCCCCCAGTACTGCCTGATAGTATACGACTCAAATCACTTCCCTCCCTGAAATACATTTGTCTAACATGATTTTGTTGGTGTTTTTAACATATTTGCCATGCAATATGCTATTTTCTCCTGACCTTAATGAACAAGACAGTGAATTATGAGCTGAAGGCCTGTTTGTAATGTAGCTCCACTCTCATAACTCCCGTGGTATTTAGTGGGAAAGTCCTTATGAATCAAATACAGCTGTTTCCTTCATCCTCTCACTCTTTCTCTTGGCCCCTGGATTCCCAGTAGAAGAAAAAATGTTGTCTTTACATAACTTACTTCATCTCTGAATTCTTCCAGCTTGTTCTTTTCCCCTTCTTTACATACACAAGTTCATTTTCTTTAGGAGAATAAACTCAAAGAGAAAGTAAAGTTGTTGAGCTTTAATGTCTTAAAGAACAGAAAGACCTCATAAAAGTGAGGTCAAATTTCTCCACTGCTAATTTGAAAAAAATTTCATGGCAGTTTCAAGGTGATGTTAGACCATGTGAAAATCACGGGATTCTGTAGATGCCTACATTGTATTTCATAAAAGCATATTTACCTGAATGAGGTGGAGAAAACTGCAGAAACTGCATGTTTGTGCATCCCACTCTTAGCATAAGTCCCCAGAACCAATTGTGCATAAAGTCTGTAAGGTCCATTCCCACAAAGGTATTGAGATACTTCACTGCCAAGAGCTCCACCCAGTTCTCCTAGAAAAACCATTGCATCTTGAGTATCCTTCACCATGTATATTACCTGTGGGTTTGTTTTCCACTGAGTTCAGGAGAAATCATCTTTGTGGGTCTCTGCCTAGTCTCATTTTCAGAAAAAGACTTATGAATGTGAGAGCCTGCTGGCTTAATGAGCAGCTGGATTTTCAAATACATTCAGATAGCTACATACATAGCTATACTGGGGTTCCGTCTGTAATTCTTAAAAGATGTTATGGAGGGCGTATGCCTATCTCATAACCATATTTTTGCAAATCCTTCTTTATCTGTGACCAGCTAGACTTTTTACTTAAATTAACCCTTGATCAGCTCTTGAAAAATTTGTAAAATTCATCAGTGTAATTCCTGAAAAATCTGTGTCAAATAAAGTTTTCTGAAAGAGGCACCCCAGGCCCAGACTGCAAGACCTGAAACAATAACTCACCTCAGTAATCATTTTTACTAATTTACATCATGATGAATCTAGCAAAAAATTATAGATTAGACAAAGGGATTTATCTTAAATTTGCAAAAAAAATACAAGTACATTAAAAAATCACAGGACTGGAACAACATTGAAATTCTGAATTGCAGAAGATGAGTTACAAACATGTGAGGATTTATGGCATACATCATGTATCCAGACAAGCTTAAATAACATGATGCCAAAGTTATTTTAAAGCCAAATATATTTGTCTTCAATTGAATAATAATCCTTTACTAATGAATTAATTAATGCATTACATTAAAAGGAAGCATTCATACATAATTAGAGAGAGAAAACTGAATAAGGACTTAGATGTCATTACGAATCTGAAAGTACATTTACATTTGTTTCCTTTAATGGACATAAAAATAGGTTCTAATTTATTACTACACAAATAAAGAAAATTAGCCCATCAATATATTCAATTAAGGTATCATTCTTTGTTCTATAATGAAAAAAATTAGACTAGTGCTTCTTCAGAAAGCATAAATGAACTAGGTTTTCTTTTTTCCATCTTCTTAAAGCAATCTTAGTTCTCCCTGACATTTGGAATCTTTCTTCACACTACTCTCAAATAAATCAAGAGAAAAGCAAAAATTTCACAGGAAAACTAAAACCAAATAAAAAGCTAATAAAAATGCTATTCCAATCAGATTAAAAAGGCTCTACTCTACAAGATAAATAGTGTCAGCCCATCTAATTAAATCAAGGTACAACTTGTCTCTTTTGAAGTTTTGTCACCCACTTCAGTACAACCAGGATTTCATGAGCTCTCTATAAACAGCAATGTATACATGCCCTTGTTTTGGAGACATCAAAAACAAAAGCCTCTGTAAGTCTGAAAAAGCAATCTCTTTAGGCTGCCAATCTAAAATAGTCAAATTTAACAACTAGCCAGAAGGATCTGCCATCCCATTTCAACGCACTGTATTTTAACTAATCTTGTTCCGTTTCTTTGATAAGCTAAAAAACCCCCAAATTTCATCTGATAAAGTTACATTATAACATCGTGATGTCAGGAAAAGTTGTAATCTGAGACATGGCTATTCTATTGTGGAAATGCAATACAGCACATTGGGTAAAATACTATTCAATTTCAAAGGAAAAGGGTAGTTAGGACAAAACATTGGCTGATCTATATGAAGCTATGTTTTTTGGTGCCTCCTGAGAGAGACATCTCACCACAGCTGTTAAAAAAAACAGGAAAAAAAATCAGAAGAGGACGATATACCATCCTTCTGCAGGATGAGTTCTGGGATGACAAACCCTTGTGCTGAGCATCTCCCAAGATGTGAGAAGTGACACGTCCTACAAGCAAAGGAGGCTTTTAGCTGTTTGGGTCTCTAGTTATAACTCTGACCTCTCTTGTACTTCTCTGGTACAGCTCCTTCCTACAATTTATCAGGTTGATTATTTCATCTGCTGTTACTTGCCCATGTTATAGCCCAAGGACTTCTATTTAGTCAGTAACTGAGCCTGGGGTTGCCTCTCTGGAATGAAAGCATTCTCTGCAAGGATCATCACTCCCTTCTTCCTATGCTCATGGGTCCCATTGCTCCTCTCCCTCCTGTATACCAAACCAGCCTGTGCACAGTTACATTGTCAGAGGATTCTCTTCTATTTACATTCATGAAGGAGGAGAGGAATGGTTTCATATCTGCTGTTGAGTTTGACTATGCTTCCAGGCATTTGATTGTTTAACTGCAAAAATTTAATCCTCTTGATCCTGTCCTTTGTAACAGGCCCAAGAGGAAGAACATTTTTCTGATTACAGAGAGCAATCACTGGAGGTGAAATCCCTGGCCTTGTTGAAATCAGTGGCAAAATTCCATCAACTGACTTGTTCATCCTCTTAATCCTCTTTTAATCCTCTGTAGGACCAGATCAAATGTAATCCTTTAAATTGTACCCAGAAAAAAAGGGAAAGTTAGTGCAAATATTGGAGCATTTTGAAATGCATTCCCTCTTGCTCCTTCTACCTGACAGATGAACAGCCACCGCCTGAGTGTTTTGTAGATGCAGCTTTTGACTTCTCTTTGTGTTGCCCTCTTTGAAGTGCATTGCAATATTCTAAATCCCAAGTCAAAAAGGTCTGGTTCATTGTCAAACTATCCTGAAAAAAGAAAAACATGCATTTTATTAGATGTTTTGTGAGAAAAATAAATTTCAACAAAGCAAAAACAGCTTACTTTGCCTCTTTAAGCTCCAACTCCATATGAGGCCTATTGAAAATGATATTCTCTAGATTTGAGGACAAAAAAATTGTTTAAAAAATGGGACAAAAATACTTTTCTTTACATACTTCCCTGGTGTCACTAGCTGCACTTCTCTCCTGTTTGTCAATTAATCACTCTTCAGCTAAGCACAGTCTAACCTTTGGTTTGCTACTGAGAAAGGAAAAACTTAAGGTGAATTGACTTAGCTTGAAATATGAATTAAAAGCTTGTTGTTACCTGATCATCTATTTTTCTACAACCCAAGCCACTCATCTGCACCTCCTCATACAATTAAGAAGCAAGGGATGAACAGGTTTTACAGGAATCTTGTTACCAACTGAAACACAATACATATCTACTTTGAATTGTATAGATGCTATTTAGGCTGCACACAATTTGATGTAACTCTGTTTATGTAGTTTCGCTAAATACAAACCACAGCAGAATGATAATGCCATGAAAAATTAAATTCACCCTTCTCATCTACACTGCAATATCTGATACACTTCTGTGGTAGCTACAACTGACAGTTTTACATTTAAATCATAGTACAAGAACTGTGATTTGTGAAATTACCTCAGCATAAGTGACACCATTATTTAATTCTATGGGTTGATTCTCAAAATACTATAGCTCCCTTGATTTTAGGGCTTTGTCTTTAGCGGTTTTTAAAATATTTTTAGATAGTTCCTATTTAAATAATAAGTATCCTTAGTTCCTTCCCACAGCCTCAAAAGCATAAGCTACACTGCTTAGACAACAATGCTTTTCTAAAAGGGAAGAGTACAGCTAACAAGGGTGCTGTTTTCAATAGCTTCCCCCATTCCCCCAAAGCAGAAAGTCATTAAAAAATGTACTTGTTCCTTTACTTCATCTTTATTCTGGCTGCATTATAAATATTTAATATGTTAGCTAGTGTTTTCTTGTGCCAATATTTGGGGTTGGAGCAATATTTAGAAAATCATCTCTCATTATACCTGGACTGTGGTTGGTGCTGCAGTCTCTAGCAACTGGAGATCAGAAGCAGAATTCACCAAGAGGTAAGGTGAAAAGTCATGAGGCATCCTCCTGTACCTCACTGTTCAAACTTTAATCAGCTCTCAGAGAAATAAATAATAAGGCAAGAGTTGACTGAGATTTGAATTTGACAAGGGAGATTTGAGTGACAAGGTACCGCAACTTGAATGCCATGGGGTTGGGAAAATGTCAGATTCCACTTTGATATCCCTCCATCAAACAGCCATCTGTCCTTTCCAGTTCAAGCCTTTCAAGTTAAAATAGATCTGAACTGAAATCTCACAAAGGTTAAGGCTAACCAAATTGGAGTTACTTTATTCTAGACAAAGATATTAAATGTTTGGTTTCCTACTGTATGATTGTGTTGACTCTGTTGACAAAGACAAGTGCACTGATTTCAGGAGAGTTTGATTCACCTGACTATTTTAGTACTCTTTCTGAATCACATTGGTATACTACCCATTTTCATTTTCAGCTTTTTTAAACTTTGAAATTACAGCTTTTGATATTTCAGAACAACCAGAAAAATATGTAAATCAATTTTGGTTTTTGTAAAAGAATCAATTTCTGGACATAAGACATCACCAATTTTTCAGCAGCAAGGAAACAAAGAGTAAAGTTGTAAACATTAAATGAATATCTAGGTTTTTGTTTCTTCTGTTCAGGTTCAAAAACTGCTCACAGCAAAGTAGGAGATCGAGGTTTCTTCTTTTCCTTAAAATTCTTTAAAGGACAATTTTGCTTTTCAAAAAAGGTGAACAAAATAAAACACTGAGGGAAGCTGTATCCCTTTAAAGGATTGGAAAGAGCCACCTCTGGCTTTCACCTCACCTCACTGGGATTTTAGTGAGTGTTTTGCCACTTTCATACTGACGTCAGACTTCTTGTATTTGAGCAGTGTACATGCAAATTAGAGGAGAGCCAAGACGTTGCCTTACAAATACTCTACTGAGCTGCATCTCATTCCTTTCATGTGCAAGTAACCAATAAAAATCAGTGGAGTTATGTGTCTATAAGGACGATATAAGTATGACACTGATATAAGGATGAAGAAATCTGACCCTATACACGTGATCCCGGTGTAACAGGAACAGGCAGCTCGGTTCTTATTTGGACCTCCTCTTCACTGAATGCTAACTGCATTTGCTTTTCAAACCTTTTCAGACTTCTAAAATGAGCCTGTATTGTTCATAATAACAAGTAGCAATCACATTATGTTTAAAATAAAATAGTTCCTGCACTTTGGGATTAGCAAAACTCAGAGACACTGATTTAAAATGGAACTCACGCTTTTTTCCTTTTGCTCTTTCTCTGTCTCTTATCAGAAGGCATCAGTGGAGGGTTGAAAACTCATTTCTGGGGCAACAGGAGGTGAAAGAGTGAAAAAGGTGAACAGGACATGCTTGCTCAGTTTTAAATAATGTGGGTTTATGATGAAAGTACTGCCTTTGGGCTCTAGATGAGCATAAAGTTATTTTGGGTTCAAGTGCAAAATTTAAGCTGGACTGCGAAATACTAAAGTTACATCTAAAAGATGAGGCCTCAGAACTCTTCAATGGCAAGTTCAGGTGCTCACATTGCCTACATGCTGCACCTAGACTAAGACATACTGCCCCATCTCCTCTGTGCTCTGGCATGTGCAGGAGGGAAGCCTGGATGCAGAAGGGAGCTGCACTATGCAGCCATGCAAAACCACGTGCAGAGTAAGAGTGACCAGGATCTTGGGGTATGCCCAAAAGTGCCCCCCACCCTCCCCTCCCACCCTGTCCTGGACTAAATGTTGTTGCACAGAACTAGGTCTTCCCTTTCTAAATGCAAATAACTAATAGTAACAGGTGCATTGTAACCACACTAATCTGCAGAAAACTTGGATAGTCATGAAATAAACTGTTATCCTGTAGAAGTATAGCACAACTTCTTATGGAATGTTTTCTTTGGTCATGTTTTTGATTTTTTGTTCCTGTTCCTATCTAGCAGCCAAGAAAACTAAACTACATTATAACAGTGATGCTGCTGGAGGTGTAATGCTCCTGGCTCATTGACTGACTGTCTTGGCAAGTGCCAATCCTTTTTTATGGTTGTAAGTAACATGAAGAAGGCGACTGCAAGAACAGTTTTATAGAAGTTTTACCATTTGTTAGGACATTTGTTAATCCAAATCTGTTGAGCTTTCTATTAATGCTTTTACATTTGGGAATTATCAATTTCTATAAATTTCAGTTTATGTGTGTTTTCGCCACAATTTTTAACTGTGCAACTGGAAAATAATTTGAAATTTTGAAGGGCTTAATAAAAAAAAATATTTTGCTGTTGTATTTAAGGTGAAATAATATAAGAGAATAAAATAACTTTATTTAATAAGGAAATTATTATATATTAGAATAACAATATTATGATATAGAAACTATCCAAATGGATTACAGTGTTGATAGTAGAATGTGGAGAAGCCTCCAACTTAGCAGCCTCTGTGAAATCTCTCCCTCCTCCCCTCTTCCTTTCTCTGGAAAAATTCTGAGGCTTACTTGAATCATGCAAGGGGAAAGTTGCTGTCAAGCAGAAAGATTAGCCCCTCCTCTCTGCAAGGACAGCCACATGTAGTAACCGACTTTTTCCTAAGCATCTGGCACTGTAAGCACCCCAGCCTAGCTCCACAGTCTCTCTTAGGAGGCCAGTGAGTCATACTCCCGCTTCAAACCTCCAAGAAATCCAACATGAGCTACTTCATATTCATTCAGGGCTGCTCCCCAGGCTGATTTATCATGTTCAGGATCACTAGCACTTGAGATATATGCATCATTTAAGCATTTCTACATTCATCCTTGTGTTTCTACATTCATCCTTATAACACAGAAGTCATGCAACTTGTTCTGTCCACAACAATATTGTTACATGTTTGTATAGCCAATTGACTTCACTCTGATTTATGTTTTTCCAAGAAAAGTGCTCATTGTTTCAAATATGACAGTTGGTAAAAATGGACAAATAATTTAAACAAACAGATTGTGGGAATTAATAGCAGGTCAGCAAGCCTGTCTGACTCCAACATCGATCTTAGAACAATCTGTTTGTACCCGTGAGAAACTTAGTGCCAACAGAAGCAAGGAACCTAAACAACAGAGCTGCAGCTGGTATTTTTCTGAATGCTTAGGATACTTAGAATGCTTATGTTACAGGTAACTAATAATAGTATGTTGTAGTTAAATAATAGCCAATGAATCTATTGTAGTAGTTAAGCAACCAGTGGATGAGTAACATGAATTATAAACATGGCAAAGTCCATAAATGACACTGGTTATCTCTAATAAATGGCCTTTTGCTCAGAGATGTTGCTGGGGCTCGTATGTGTCATGTCTGTCTCAAAAGCGACAGCAGATTAGCTTTTTGAGTGTTAAATCCCTGTAATTGGAAGATAATCATTTCAAGCACAGTCCAGAAAATGTCATGTCAGTTCTTACTGGTGATATAGAAATGGACTGAAGGCATTAGTTTTCTCACTTGTGGATTTCTTGGATACATTTCATGACTGGATTAACAGGGCAGTAGCCAAACTGATTAGAAAAAATTAGTAAAGTCTCACAGAAGTGATGTAAGCTGATATTTGGCAATTTATATAAGTTACAGGCAAAACCAGTGGTGAGACTAATTAAAAACATTTTAACCTCTGAGACACCAGTGTATTTCCAGTGGAGTTACTCTGTGTTTACAGCAGTACAAATGAGATGAGAGGCTTTCTATGAGGCATGAAAGAAGTAATCTACCTTTCTTAAGCCAGCTTCAGGCTGAAGAAATATCATTGTCTAACCACACACAGAGGCAGAGGGTATGGGATCTCCAATTCACATCTCTGACTCAGTGTTACCCTTCTCACAGAAAAGGCACAAGAACCAAGTCTTTCAACCAGAAAAAGTTGCCTTACTATCTTGCATCACCCAGAGATCCTAGGAGACAAACGTCTTGGAGGAACTTTCCATTTCACCAGGGATTGATCAGAGAATGACCTCCTCCTTTATCCCAAAGAACAAGGCTTTTCATTCCACCACAAGGGCATAAGGAACCTGTATTTTATCTTTTGAGTGAGACTTCAGCAAGTACTTTATCATTTTGACAACTGGTTAAATTTCCTAGGAGGAAATCCCTAGGAAATCTGTAGGCAGGATTTTGAGTCTTTGCTCTTCAACCAAAAATCTAGATAGGTGAATAGATACTCATTATGATTTACATGGATTTTTTTTAAAAACAGCAACTATGCTGTACATTGCCCTCTGTGTTGCTATCCGATTATTAAAATTGTTAGAGATGCCTCTGCCCAAATTAAGGTGCAAATGATGCCAAAGCCAATAATATGGACTTTATTTAACATTAAATGTGAGGGAGAGAGAGTGTGAGAGAGAGAGAGAAAGAGAAAAAAATGGCAGGGAGAGAAAGAGAGTAACGGAGAGACAGATTAATTAGAAAATATCACCACTCCATGGATCCCAGTGGCGTCCTGCTGATCCTCTTCTTCTGGTTCTCTTGGTGGAGAGGGGCCCCCAAAACACAGAGTTCAATGGATTTGTATATATTCGCACCATGTGGGAATGCTCAGGTACCTCCCCTGGGAGGTGGCAAGTTTGACACTTTCTCTTGCAACAGACTCTGGATCAGTTGCATCCCTTTGCATCACGCGCAGTCCTCTGGTGCACGGCCTCAGGAATGAGTCTGGGGACCACTTTGGGGTCTTTGATGGTTTATGACACCTTCTCAGCTGCCTCTCACATGAATGTCCCATGGATGTAGCCTTCTAGGGGTTCAGGGTTTTACAACTGAGTCAGTTTGCATAACAGAGGATGGATGTTCACTTCTTCTGACTAGAGGTTATGCCACCCACCCAAAATTCTACTCCCTCCTTGGTTGGCGGGGAGTGTGTCCAAACCTGGCCTCAGCAAATGGGTCTGTGGATTATGGTCTCCCCCACCCCAAACCCAGCCAGACCGATTTTCAGGACAGCAGCTGGGTTCGGCTTTCTTGTAAATACATTCTCCCCCTTTAGCCTTGTTTACTTCCCCTAGACCTGAGATAATTGGAAAATACTGTCACCTTTATCTTACCTCAAGTTCCCTTAGGTAGCTTAACTCACAGTCCAAAGTTTCCCTCAGGAGGCCTATTTAGGGAGGAGTGGGCTTCAGTGGTAGCAGTTTCTTCATACAGTGTTGCCATAATGGGCAATGAAGTCCTTCAAAACAATGTTTAAGCCATTAACCGTAACATTTCAGTCTCTCACACTCTGTCCTAAATATCTGTATTATATCTAAAAGTCCAGTTTTTAAATTTCAGGAACCTATAGCATTTATGTTGCTTAAATGAGATTGGCTGTCACACCATTTTTCGTGTCAGGAATATATCAATTAACACCACATTTTTATTCATCCTTTGGAGGTCACGGTTGTTTTGTGCACTGTGTAAACCGAAAAAATTGCGTGTGAAATTATAGTTTGATCAAATAAGTTCTGATTTATTTGGGTTGAGTGCATGTAGTGTCGTCAGTGCAATTTCTCTCTAGATTGCAAAGGTTATTACTCAAAACATTACAGCTGAAACAATCCCAGTGTTATTTTTGAAATATGTCAGTAGCTTTGTAACTCTTATTTTTCAACCATAGAAATATGCTGTTTATTAGGCCCAAAAAAATTAAATTCCCAAGCCAATTTAAAAATACATTTAAACTCAAAACTGAATGTGTTTTTTTAATTCAGATTCACTCCGAATATGATTCTGCATAATAGAAACTTTTCTGAAATATTGTTTCACTGATGAGTTACCACAGATACCAAGCTGTTAGGCAGCCTAAAAAATCAACAGTAGATAGGAAAACATATCCGAAATACAGCCTGGATAATGTTAGAGCACACTGGTGGTCCTCTTCCTCTCTGTAATATACTAGAGAACAACCAACAATAATTGAGCAAGGACTAAAAAGAACAGTAAAAGAAAAAAAATCAGTTTCATGCACAAAAAGATCATCCCCATCTTCTGAGACTGAAATTCTTCTGAGCAGTACTATCCCTCATTAGCACTTCATATGTGGTAGAATTGCTTCAATATTTCTCAACAAGCAAACACAAAAGCTAAAAAATATTAGTAATTGTATTTCTCAACAGAAGAACTACCTATCCTAGATGTTTGTATTGTCATATTGCCATTCTCAGTCTGTGATGGGCTAACCTTGGCTTGGGGAAAGACAGCAAGCACTGCACAACAATAGCCAAAGCACCATTCTAGTTCGAAATACAAAACACAGCACTATAAGGGCTGCTGTGGGAAAAGTTAAATCCATCCCAGCCAGACCTAAGGCACAGTCCCACAAAAAAAAATTTGATTAGTGGATTAGGAATGTTTTCTTCTTCTGTTACAGAAAAATTGGTTGACTAGCACAAGTAATTGCTACCTACTGATCAAAAATAACAGGAGAGAGTCATCAGAGAATAGCTGGAGAGCTACAAGCACCTGTCTTATTACATAATGAACCACAGCACCTTTCTGGTCAGTCATAACCGTTGTCTCCCCTTCAATCAATATCATCATGAAACATGCACAGGCAACTTGTTACCTAAACCTGGAGGTCCAAGAAAATCGAAGGAGAGAGACTTCTGTTTTTCTGTTTTTTCCTCAGTAAAGTATTCAGAGCTGTAATTTGGCAGAGTTTATACTTTTCTTTGCAACTCCCCCTTATGTGTGCTTATTTTCTGGGATCAGCAGGTTGTATTGACAAATAAGCAGTCATTTATATAGGTTGCTACTCTGCACTTGGTCAAGAATTTTTGCAGAAAGTGCAAGGATAAAAGTGACCAGCTGGGAAGGGGAGGATGCCTGATGAAGGAGTGCTCAGCTCTTCTTTCAGAGCATCCCATTTCAGCTTGTACATTTATGGAACTCTAAATCCTGATCTATTTTTTAGTTGTTTGGGAGGTTTGTTTGTTTTTTTTTTAATTGGTGACATCTCCACCTCTTGAGAGGAGCTATTATCTTCACTGGTCACATATATCATTTGTTCGAAGATCTCTTGCCCAAACACAGCTCTGGGACTACATTTTTTGTAGTTTTCCTACCTTTTCCTTCCTAAAGAAACATCAAATACTAACTGTAGCAAAGGTCATGCAAACTGAACCAGTTTCATTCTTAGCTACATTAAGGGATTATCTTCCATTTTCTGTTGCTGTTCCTGCTGATGTGTTCTTTAAATGGTATGTTAAATATGTACATAATCTCTCTCTCTCCTCTGGCAGATGCTTTGTTTTAAGTCCTCAGGGACAATATCAGCGTCCGCGAAGTCACTAGAACAGAAGCCTTCCATCTCAAAGGGACCTCATGGCACAACATGTGGACTTCAGGTCAATTTCCAAAGAAATCCTCAGCCTATCAGTACTACCAGCCCTGATCTTTTTGTTCCCACCCCTTCAGTTTATTATGCTTTGTTAATCTTATCACTACTTTCTGGGCAAACAAGTAGATACATTCAATCATCTTGTTTCATGTTCTCCCCTTGTTCACTCCTTTTGACATCTGTTTTTATTTATTGTCCTTGTGTCAAAAAACATAAATCTTCTGTTCCCTTTCCTATCACATAAAAATAAGACATATGTGCTATCTCATTAACAGAAGTAAACATAGAACTTTGACATGTAGATGGACCCCCAAGTCAGTGACAAATCAAATCAAACATTCACATAGCTCCCTTAAAGACTGACTGGTGAAAACCAGTGAGCTTTCAATCCCTTATTCTGCAAGGCCATATAGCCATAGAAACCAGTGTTCAGAGGCCTGGCACAAAAATGAACCACAAATGGGATATAAAGGGTATTTTTGTATACAAATTACACTCACTTCCATCACCACAGTATGAAAAGTTGACCAACTAGACTCTTTTTCAGAACAGTGATCTAACAAGGTCTAAAAGACACCTTAAATTTGTAGTAAAAAAGAAGTCTAAGGATTCCATAATTGAGTATCACTTGTGTTTTGGTCCAAAATTTTACTGTTATTTGATTTCACTGTTATTTAATGTCACCAAAAAGCAATCTCAGAAAATGTAAAATACACTCAGTTCTTTGAAAACAGCACAGTTAACAATCTCAAAGCACGTGCAACAGCTAGAACATCCTTTTTGCCGTAATTATAATACAAACTTTCTTCTTCCACATACTTCCCCCAAAAAAAATGGCTTTTCCACTCTTTCCCTTTGAAATTAACTGGTATTATTACAAGCCTCTTTGTTAAACTTCTCTTTCATAAAAGGATTTTCTCATATTTTCTCTGAAAAGAGCTGAACAAATGACTGCAGAGACCTTTCCCATAGACATTGACAATGAACTTTAAATCCATTGTTTAACCAAACACTATACGAAGGGAGACTTCATTTTGAGTGGATAATAACAATTGAAATTATTCTTATAATTCAGTTGTAATTCATACTGTAAGATGACTCTGTGGTAGCAACATGGGACTAGGTTTCCCTTGGTGCTCTGTCACATAACCCCATCTAAGCTCTTCATAAATAACAAGAATAGTTTCTCAAATATTAAAAGATTCAATCTAAAAGTTGTGCATTGAGATTGGACTAGCATGACATGTACTTAAACGGACGTTTTGTTCGGTTTTCATACTTCTGTACAAACACCGTTCTCTCTCAGCCCACAGGAAGAGATAGACAGTCATCTCAAAATATAGATACTATAGAGATCTTCAATATTACTTGTATGATCGGGTTTCTATTTACTGTGTCTGTTTTGTTTCCTAAATGATGGGGGAAATATGACTGCCTAAAAGTAGTATCATGAGATTCTTCAGGGGAAGCTTTTTGTAATTTGCAGAATAGTCTATGTACTTTGCATTGTATGACTAGAGACTCACAAAAAATAAAACAAAGCCAGTAATAGCACTTTATATTGAAGCAAACCTTTGCACTCATTTTACACTCCATGGAGACCTAAATGTCATTTTAACTTTTGTCACCACAATAATTTTCAGTCTTAGATATTTATTACACAAACAAGAACCCAAAGAAACCATATGTATTGAGTGGCCAAGTTTTGATACCAGGGGAGCTACAGGGGTGGCTTCTGTGGGAAGCTGCTACAAGCTTCCTCCATGTTGAGCAGAGCCAATCCCTGACAGTTCCAAAGATAGATGTGCTGCTGGCCAAGGCTGGGCCAATTAGAAATGGCAGTAACACCTCTGTGATAAAATATTTAAGAAGGAAAAAAGTTATTGCAGAGCTGTAATTCCAGACAGAGAAGAGCGGGGTGAGAACATGTGAACGGAATAGCCGTGAAGACACCAAGGTCTGAGAAGCAAGGAGAGGAGGTGATTCACGCACCAGAGGTGAGATTCCCCTGCAGCCCATGATGCAGAGCATGGTGAGGCAGCTGTCCCCCTGCAGCGCATGGAGATCCGTGAGGATGCAGAGATCCACCCGCAGCCCGTGGAGGAGCCCTACACCAGAGTAGTGGATGCCTGAGAGGAGGCTGCAACCCTGTGGGAGGCCCGTGCTGGGCAGGGTCCTGGCAGGGACCTGCAGACCTGTGGAGAGAGGAGCCCCTGTTGGAACAGGTTTCCTGGTAGGATTTGTGACCCTTTGGGAGACCCATGCTGGAGCAGGCTGTTCTTGAAGGATCTAGTCCCTTGGAAGAGTGACCCACACTACAGCAGTTTGTGGAGAATTGTTGCCTGTGGGATGGACTCATGCGGGAGAAGTTAATGGAGAACTGTCTCCTGTGGGAGGGACCCCATGCCAGAGCAGGGGAAGGACTCCTCTCCCTGGGCAGCATCTGGAACAACGTGGGATGAACTGACCATTCCCTGTCTCCCTGAGCCACTGATGGGGAGGATGTAGAGATGAGAAGGAGGGAGGGGTGGGGGAAGATGTCTGGAGGTACATCTTTACTACTCATTACCCTGCTCTGATTTTGTTGGTGATAAATTCAATTAATATCCCCAAGGTGAATCTGTTTTGCCTTTGATGATATTTGCTGAGTGATCTCTTCTGGTCCTTTGTCGCAGCTGAGACGGACACGACACTCGTGAATCACGTAAACCAACTCCAGTCAGAAGGCATAAGTGCTTTATTTTACAAAATGGCCTCTCTTTATAGACTTTAGGATGTTATAATTCGTGTTACATATTCACTGGCTGCTAAATAACTACAATAGATTCACTGGCTATTACCTAACTACAATACACTACTTTTGGTCACCTATAAGCATTCAAGCATTCAGAAAAATAACAGGTGCAGATGTGTTGCTGTTTTTCTGCTTCTATTCTTTAAATTCCTTACTTCTATTGATACTATATTTTCACGGGAAAGAATGATTGTTTTTCTTCTCTCGGGCTTTTCTCATGAATAGAAGCTAACCATGTCCAAATTAAGATCTGTGAAGTTTTCAGACCAGCTGTCAGCCTCAACAGTCCTTATCTCAACCCGTGAACCCTTCTTTATATTTCCTCTCTGCTGTTCAGTTGCCAGAGGGAGTGAGAGAGTGGCTTTGGTGGGTGCCTGCCATCCAGCCAGCATCAACCCTCTAACACCATAGAAAGCTAATTTCTGTGTTTTTGAGATCAAGAACTGAAGTTATGATGTACAGATGATCTGAGCTCCATTTGATTCTGGTTTGTTGTTACTAGGGCACATTTCACTGTACAAACATTATCGCCACAGAACTCATGTCCAGAATATAGGACCAAGTTTATAGGCCCTGTTCTGACACCAGGCTTTATCCAGTTATTTCTAGTTTGCTCCTTATATCTTGCTTCCATCTTCTTATCCTCACAAAAATCTTCTCTTACTACTGCTGTCTCAAAATCTTCCAGACTTACTAGCTCTTAAGTTTGCGATTGCTTTTTCTTTTTTCTCCAAATTAACTTGTGTGCCATTGTAAAACATACCATTTTCAAATTGGTGAACTACTTTGACTATCCTATTTTCAGACAGTCTCATGAAAGTATCTTGCATGAGAATGAACATTTCAACCAAATGCAATGAATGCAATGAACATTTCAACTGAAACAGCTAACTTCTGATAGAATTATCAGCAATTAAAAATTGAAGCTTTCAATGGGGACCAAGGGACAGTCTCAGAAGATTAACTTTTTATTAGATTTGCTTAAAACCTTGGAAGTTTAAATAAACTGAGGTTTCTTTCTTCAGTTTCTTTTTTTCCTACACAAAAGAGATACTCACAGAAAGACACAATTAATATTTACAAGAAAATTACTACTTTTCTGAAGTTTTTTTCGACAACCTGGTGTAATTTAAGATAAAATCGTGGTTTTTTCTCTATAGAATTTTAAACATATGGTTAAAAAATGCAACAGACAAGATAGTGCTTTGTATTCAGTCCTACAGGTTAGTAAGAGTAATTTCTGTAGAACATTATAGGCTTTAGTCATGTTAAATCCTTCAGGGCTTTTCTGTAAGAGCTGAGTTGTTTCACCAAGCAATTTGACTTTAGAAAGGTTTCTTCTTAGTAGGCAATTGCTCCTGTATTTTCCTATTAGCCAGCTGTCCACACCTAAAGCTGAGCTGAATGTAAATTTTAACAGCCTATAAGACATTGATGGAGTGGTTCCAAATTCAGTAAAGTTTGGTCATCAGATGGCCCAGTAAATTAAGTGAGACTTTTACTGTCTTGTATCAAATGGAATACTTAATTAATCAAAGAAACCACATAGTAATCAAGCAAAAAACATTGTTAAAATTAACCTTCGGGATCACAAACAAACAAAATATTCAATTTTCACCAAAATCAGATACAATTCCTTGAGTACTTTCAACATATTGCATATGGACAAAGTTTACCCTCCTCAATACCTTGTAGTTTTGCTATAAAAAATAACAAGCTCTTAAATATTTTTATCAGAGGACTCCATTAACCAAATTAAACTATCTCTGCTTCTTGAACAAGTCTTTCATCTTTTCAGATCTATTCTGATGGCCCAAACACAGATCCATTTTTTCCAGTTATTTGCCACTCAACTAAATATAAAGCAAATTCTGAAAATCCTTAATTTTATGAATAATTCTTTTGAGTCTAGCCAGGTATGTGAAGGATAAGCTTTGAGACAGAATTTCAGAAGCAGGCCCTGATCACCCTTCCAGAAGTTTAACTGAACAGTTTCTAAAAATAAAAATGCTACAGTATTCCTTAAAGCACTAGTTATTTCTGACACCACCATCTACCATTTCTTCACCATCCAAATGTTAATGCCAACATATCAGACACATGCCAATGAATCTTAACTTCAAAACACACAACGTGGATTACCAAACATATGCTTCATTAGCCAAGATGGGCCCATGTATACTTACTAGATAGATTAAATTATAGAAGAGGCATGTAAAAAATAACCCTTATGCTCCAACCCTTTTCCCCTCAAAAAAGGTCATTTAGTGACTCAGGGGAAGAATAAAATTTTCATGGCCATTAGAGGGAAACAGACATGTCAATGAGAAGATAATGTGCTTTAAGGAGACATACTGTACTTTACTCGACACTCACAGTTCATACCAGCGATGTAATGACCAAAGCAACACTAAATAAAGTGAAAAAGATCCATCTTGGCAACAGCAAAAATGTGAACTATGAGAGGGAAACATTTATACTGGGTTTTCAGGTGCGAAGAGAAATAACTTCAACATTTATTTCACATAAGGCACTACAAAGAAGACCATGACAGGAGAAGTTGTCTGCTTTTCCCTCCATGCAGCTGGGAGCAGTATAGCTTGGTTTCTAGCTGTACAGAAAAGGTGAATTGTGCTGTTCCCACTGACCCTTCTTTCTCAGTCATAATAGCCAAATCCAAACTGAAACAGGTTCAGGCAAGAGTGAATTTTCCCTTGAAACAAGACCCACAAACCAATATGAAGCACAATCTAGTTGCTTGGTGATCCCTGTTTCAGCTCAGTTATGCCATGGAAAGCAGTCAGTTCTTGCAGCAGGATGAGGTGGGCTTCACTCTTTGCCCAGCTGGGCACAGATGAAAGAGGATATGCTACTGCAGGGGCTATTTGCAGCAGCAGAAGCTCATGGTGATGGCACCAATAGCTACACGGCCACTCCTACTGAGGAGCTAAATTTCAACCTAAGGCGGGGAGACAGAAAAGTCTGGCTTCTTCTCTGAGCCCAGGCTGGACAAAATTATCTTATTCCTACGGAGAGATTTGAAGCTCAGGCAGTTCCCCCACACACTGGCAGGTCTCTGCCTCCTGAAACCCCATCTACCTAATCATATCAATAAAGTGGTCACTCTCCCTACAGAGAAGGATTTAGGGGCCACTAAGCTCAGCGTAAATGTGCACACTCTTTAACCAGTAGTGGTATACTCAGGAATTCCACAGTGCCAACAGCTGTTCTAAATTAAAAGTTTTCTTTCATTTTTATCTATATCCCTTCCTTACCCAACTACAAATCAAGTACTTAACCTGGATGGATGGAAATGTCTTGTAAATTATAGAATAGCTGAAGGTAATTATGTTTTCCACTGCTTCTTACACAAGATGATAGAAAGAGACAAGAAGGGCAGGAAAAATATCCTGTACCACTGTTACAGTAATTGATTCTCACATGTATAATTATTTAGAGAAAACCATATTTGTGGTTTAAATGATCCATTCCATTTACAAGATAGGAGCTGAAACAAAATGTCTAGGTGGTGTTTGGCTTTTTAGAAAACTCAAGACTGTAAGTATGCAAACTATGGAAAATAAAATGTAATTATTAATAACTATTTGCATTTTGCTAAGAGTTCCACAGCCAGAAACCTCACCACAGTTTTAAGGCAGGTGTCTTTTTTTTCAAAGTCTCCTTTCAGTTCCTTTCAATCATAACTTATTATTTTAACCATTTATCTAGATTATACTAAGAATCTGTTAGTAATGCTTAGTGGTTGAAACAAACTGCTGGTAAAATGGAGGTCGAATGAGCTCCTCTGAACCTTCATTCTGCACGTGTGATGTCTCTTTATTGCAGCCATTTGTCATTTTTTACCTTTCAGACAGTATTAGAGCATAATTATATGGTATTTAAATTGGCAGAAATTAATACATTCCTCCTTCCAAGAAAGGTTGTTTCCTATTTTGAATTTACTATACTCAGTAAAACACAAGCTTCTATGTGACAAATTGGATACTGTGAAGTAGTATATGCAATAAAAGTGATTAACATCATAAACAAAGGCTGACTTCGTCTTCAGACAGATGAAGAAACATTTCATATATTAGACTTTAAATATTGTAGGATTCTCATATTGACTAATTTGAATGTGTGCAGAGTTTTACCTCGTATTCCAGATTTTAGTAATTAATATGCTCTTGGAATAGTCTCCTTAATATTAATTGAGCATTTCTCATGACACAACAAGCAAAATGATTACTGCTGCTGAGTTTCTATTTCATTCTTCAGTTCCAGCAGTGTCTTACATAAAGATCTCTGTGCAGCAGACAAAATGCGCAATAGTTTTTAATCCACAGAGTTCTGTTAGTGTACCAGAAAGAAGAAAAAACAAAAAATATGGTAATGAATTTTGATCTTACTTTCACTAGCTAAATTCTAAGTCAGTAACTATCATTGAAATGACTGCTAATTCTGATTTTTAAATACTTCCTCTTACACAATACTCCAGTGTTGGCATAATACAACACAAACAATGTTCTTTAGCTTGAAGGCAAATGATCTTATTTGCAATTCTAATCACATTGGTAAGGAGTTTTGATTCCTGATCCTGAAGATAAAATTAGTTTCTACTTCTTTCAAAAAAAACCTATGTATTTTATAAGATCAATTTCTAAGAAAACTTTAATGCAAATACCTTTTGGTGTATTTACAAGGCCTTTTGGTGTGATACCTAAGGAATGGAATCTCAATGATGTTTTATAGAAACTATTAATAGGACACTGATACTTCAAAACAATGACCATTTAAAGAAAGTTAATTCAGAGGAAGGAAGGTTTGAGTTTATCATGGTTGCTCACTGTAGTAAGAGTGCAACATTTAAGCATCTGCATCATACATGGACTGGACTGGAAGAACTAGAAAATCTTTTCATTATTATGTAACAGAAAAATGAGTGAAATTGTTTCCACTCAAACAGAAAATATCTAAATGCAGTCTTATTAGTAGATTGTAGGTAAATGTAGTGAAGTATAATGAATATCAGTACTAGTCTTGATTGTCTCTTTTAGATTTTATAGACCTAGGCATGAATAGTTCCAGCTTTGGTTACTAAATTGTCTAATACATCCACTAAAATATTTTCACAATTATATTGAAAACAAAACCCACAAATGCACCATAAAAATAATTAGAGGAAAATCCAAGGACATCCCCTTTCTACTTTTAACAGTAAATCTGTTAAGAAAAATGCATCAATGGTCATACAAAAGATACAAGAGCTTTAATTTCTCTAGAAAACCTTATGAAGTTGTTTTTTTTTTTCCATTCTTACATATCAATACCAGTTAGCGAAATACGAGGTAGGGTACAGGGTAAGGTTGTGAAAATGCCTAGCAATTTAGAAGACTTATCTACAAATGGAATCAATAAACTAGACTTTGAAGTAAACCCTTACAGAACAATGAAAATCAATAATGGAATACTGTGCAAATGTGAGGAAAATAACAATAAAAGGAGAACCATGACAGTACCAACAGCAGTACGGGTTTGATTCTGGGAGACATAGGTTTGTGTCAATTATCATCAAAGCCCTGATAGTTGAAGTTCTAAGAGAAAATGTAAATTTCCCCAATTGCAAACCATGCTAACTGGACTGAATTTTACTGGCCTTATTGAAAATCTTATTCTGAAAAAATTACTAAGGCTACTAGCAGGACTTACAGTTTCCTCAAATACCATCTTGGAGGAGAATTCCACATGCTTCTGCAAGGAAAAACTCCACAGAATGACAAAGCACTTTGTCAGAAAAATTGGCACCGTCCATTGCTATGCACAAAAAGGAGATGTGAAATATGAAGTAACCAAGGGACAGACTTGACTTTCCAGCTGAAAATTGGCACCTGTTAAAGAAATATTCCAGATTGTCAGAATCAACTGGGAAAACAGAAGGCTGACAAAGCTTCATAATTTTTTCTTTGTTTTCTGGTAATACAATGAAATGCTTCACTAAACACATATATTGATCTTTGTACATTTGCTAAAGATTTTTTTAGAATATTTAGTAGAATGAAGAATATCAGACTAAAGAAATACTGATTGCTAGGAAGCTATTTATGAGTAAGTCCTAAATAAATAGATATTTCTGAACTCTTTTTTAAAATTACTGATATTTCCAAGTTTAAACCTCATTATGCTGTGGTATAGCTATACATATATATGCAGTTATGATTGTATATATAGAATCACACTTAGCTAGTTTGAAAAAAATGCAAGAAAATGGTATACAAATCAAGAACAATTTACAGTTATAAACAAACCACTGAAGAGGAGTTAAAGGTAACCTCTAGGAAGAATTCAGTGGATGTTTTTCCACTTCATTTCTACATTTTAGTTCTTGTGATGAGGAAAAAAGTCCAATTTTATGGGATCTTGCTTACTTTATTACGAGCACTTTGCTAACCTTGCAGCAAAAGTTCATTCTTCTTTACGTATTTGAAGGTAGTAGCTATTACTTTGTTTTTCAAGTTAATAGAATGTCCCAAGGTCAATTCATGTTTTGTGATTTGTGGATATTTTTTTGTACTCCAGTTCATGATGGACTTTTTTATGCTACACACTTCCATTTCCCAGCTTACTCCACAATGTCTATCACAATTTTTTCTGTAAAGATAACTGTTTTGCTTACTCTACTGTTTTTGCTGTGAAGTCTGTCTGTGTCTTAAAATGAACTATTCCATTTTGTTATTTGTGAATGCCCCTCACTACAAGAAGGACTGTGAGGCAGTGGAGCATGTCCAGAAAAGGGCAACAAAACTGGTGAAGGGTCTACAGAATAAGTCTTATGAGGAGTGGCTGAGAGAGCTGTGACTGTTTAGCCAGGAAAAAAGAAGGTTCAAGGGAGACCTAATCACTCTCTACAACTACCTGAAAGGAGGTTGTAGGACGGTGGGAGTCAGTCTCTTCTCCCAAGCAAAAAGCAATAGGAAAACAGAAATTACTTCAGCTTATGCCAGTGGAGGTTTAGACTGGATATTAGGAAAAATTTATCTTTGGAAAGGGTTATTCAAGCATTGGCACAGGCTGCCCAGGGAAATGGTTGAGTCACTATTCCTAGAGGTATTCAAAAGAGGTGTAGATGTGACACTTGAGGATATGGTTTAGGGGCAGACTTAGTGTAAAGTTCATGGTGGGATTGATGACCTTAAAGGTCCTTTCCAACTTAAATAACTCTATGATTCTAAAACTAGAGGGAATTAAGGTATGCATATGTGCATTTATGTATATTTTCATTGACTAACATTTTTTCCAAAACACAGTGATGAGAATTATGGATTTTATAGTGGCAAAATCCCAAAATTAATTAAGTAATCTTATTTTCTTTTTCTCTTGCTCTTAAAAAGAAAAATTCAAAAAACAAACACCCCATATCTCTTTTATTTTACCTTTAGAAATAGTCCAGACAGGAGCTATCTCTCAAGCAAAATGCTGTAATTTTCTTCTATGTCCAAAGTTTGTTTCTTTTATCTCAGCAAAATTATAAATATAAAGGACATTTCTACCCAAAAGGTTTTGGAAAGATAAGCCTTTTCAATTGCTAGCAATGCCCCCTTTTGACATAGAGCAATTCTTCCTTCCACTTCTAAAGGTGAAGGAACTGCACCACTGCATCAATTCCACCCAAGGCCAGATTTTTATGGCTTTACATGGCAGACCACTTCCATTTTCACAGAGTGAAATAGAGTAAATGAAAACTTCCCTTTGACAAAAATGTCCCATCTCTAACCCTTCCTATTGGAGCAGCCCAAGCTCTGACTCAGTCCCAAGTAGACTGGGGAAGCTGAAGTAGCAGACTATGAACAAAAATACCTCAGCAGAAAGTCTTTGGAATTATTTTGCAAAATTAAAACTAAATGACTGACCCAAACGTGCTAGTATTTTTTGGCCACTTTAATAAGTGCTCATTACTGATCAGGTTAAGCTTGCCTCACTTTCTAAAATGTGCATGTACCTTGCTCAATGAAAATATAAAGGCAGCAATTGATAACAAAGGCAAGGAAAAACAATTAAGCATGAGAATGGAAATAAAGATCAGGTTCATGCCCTCCAAGGAACCTGAATGTATATAAGAGTATGGGACCCAGTAAGAGGCATCTCAGAGTCCTGAGGGAATTGCCTGGCATAGCTGTCAATCCGCTTTCCATGATATTTGAAAAGTCATGGCAGTCAGGTGAAAAAGTCATGAAAAGACATTCCAGTCCCCTGGTATTATGGGCTGGGGATTGAACAGATTGAGTGCAGCCCTGCCCGAGAAGGACTTGGGGGTGCCGGTGGAAGAGAGGCTGGACATGACCCAGCCACGGGCATTCACAGCCCAGAGAGCCAAACGTGTCCTGGGCTGCATCCAAAGCAGCGTGGGCAGCAGGGCAAGGGAGGGGATTCTGCTCCTCTGCTCTGTTTTGGTGAGACCCCACTTGGAGTGGCTGCATCCAGCTCTGGGGTCCCCAGCAGAGGGAGGACATTAACCTGTTTGAATGAGTCCAGAAGAGGAACACCGAGATGGTTAGAGGGATGGAGCACCCCTCCTACAAAGAAAGGCTGAGAGCATTTGTTTTGTTTGGCCAAGAATAGAAGAGGGTTCGGAGTGACCTAATTGCAGCCTTCCAGTGCCTGAAGGGAACTTCCAAGAAGGATGAACAGGGACTTTTTACAGGAAGATCTAGTGACAGGACAAGGGGGAGTGGTTTCAAACTGAGAATAGGTTTAGATCAGATATTAAGAAAAAAATCTTTACTGTAAGGGTGGTGAGACACTGGAACAGGTTGCCCAGAGAAGTGGTGAATGCTGCACTCTAGAAGTGTTCAAAGCCAGACTGGATGGATCTCTGAGCAACCTTGTCTAGTGAGAGTTGTCTCTGCTCATGGTGGGGGGGTTGGAACTAGATGATCTGCAAGGTCCCTCCCAACCCATGCCATTCTGTGATTCTATGAGAATACAAAGGTCAGAATTTGCAAAGAGCCTACTAGGTTGAGTACTTAATTCAAAGTTCTCCAGAGCTTTATTCTGGCTGCATGGAATATTCAATTCTGATTGAATTAAGCTATCACGGAAATGCTGCTATATCTTACAGGAACAGAATTATTTACCAGTGAAACAATCAGTGTAAATTGTACTGGAGCTGGACATTTTGTTATGCTGTTCACTTCTGTTAACATCCACTATGAATGACTTTTTATATATATATATTTATAGTAGCTATATGGCAGTTTTTGTCCCAATGATATAAAGAAAATTAAGCAGGAATGTTTTATTAAAAAAAAAAAGAAAAGCAAAAGACAAAATATATTTTTGTTATTTATGTAATATTTTTCCCCAAGAAATCTTTCATAAGACCATCTGGGTTTTTGTGTCCTTTCTGTCAAAATGTAAATGGTAAATCTTGGCCATGACTGAATTGCAGTCAAACTATAAGTTTAACTTCATATTTTATCTTTGGATTGGATATTCCTGTTTTACTCAGAGTAACTTAAATCGGATATTTCTGTCAGAATCTTGCAGGTTAGTTAAAATTTAATCCTATAAATCACACAAACATATTATCTCTGTGTCTTTGTTCATCTACTGTGATAGGATGTCTTGAAATATTTTATAGATGATTAGGGTATTTATGTGTCAACCTTGGTCCTATTAGGGTCTGTTTTTTAGTCCAAGGAAGGAAGAAAAATGATAGAGTATTCTAAATGACACTGTTTGTTTGTGTTTTTTTACCACAAGGATCAACCCATTCATTAACTTATTAGCTAATTAACATTTTTTGTCTACTTTCCTAAAAAAATAGAGACTTCCACTAACACTTAAGTGTGAAATTCTAGGGAAAAAAGTCTTATCCTTGAAGTGAAAATATCTGATTTTTGCTGCAGATGGGTAATTGTACTCTCCTATGCTCTCACAACTACCTGGGCATAACCATTTTAAGTAACTAAAGATTAAAGTCTATTAAATTTATAGGACAGGTTATTAGCTCTTATCTCATAGTTGTGATGTAGCACCATTAGGTCAGTCACTGCATATCTAAGTTACTTAAAAAAAATGTACTGTTCTCTTTTTTTCAGCATGGCTTCTTTTGCTGTGGAGAATACAGAAAGGTTGGGGTTTGCTGGATTTTTGGATAAAATATTCAAAGCTGCATTAAATTAAACTAAAGAACATGCACTACTCAATTTTAAAAAAATGTAAAACAGAATAGAGAAGCAAAATATAAGAGCAGATAAAAGTGAAATAATATATTGGTAGACACCAAATACCTTTAACATTAGCAAATTGTGTAGACTTTTTGCTCTCTGTCTCTGCTGTATTTGCAATGTAGAACAATACATGTTATCTTCAGGTGACAGAAGATTTATGCTACCTTTGCAATTTAGTCAATCAATTAAAAATTTCCAAACTCACTGCTCTTCATTGGGCTGTTTTATGGAAATCAGAATTTTCTCTTGCTGATTCCAATTAACTTTGGTTTCAAATCAAGAGATACAAATTTTAATGTAATTTAAAAGCAGTATTTTAATAGAAAGTCACACTGTCTACTTTGATATGATTTCAACACGTAGTTAAGACATTTTATGAAAGAAAAATGTCACTTTCATATATGAGATAATTCTTATAAAGATAGCTAAACATTTAACTTCAAATTTCTGTTGAGAAACACAAGATGATTAGCAATGTCTCCATATAAAAATTAAAAGCATTTCTAAATTACCAAAATACCCCATGTCATATTGTTGGGTTTTGTTCCATGCCTCCAATCCTGTTTTTCAATTGTGCTGAATCTATTCCTAAAATGTATTTCTTTAACACATTCTTGTTTGTAAGACATCCCCAACTAAGTTACAGATTCAGGTGTGTTCAGGCTTTCAGAAACAAAGCAGTAACTACAGCTCAGTGGGTTACTGCTTTATGAGAGCGCCTTCTTTTCTAAATGTGTTAACAGAGACAGCAGTGGAAGTTTTTAGGATGCTATAAAAGCTCTTGATTTTAAGGATCTTTTTAAATGTGTGAGAGTGTGTGTGTACTTATAAATCCATCCTTCTAAAAAAATGGTGCAATAGAGTTCCTAAAGTCACCGTATCTGGGCAGGGAACATAAGATAAAAACATTCTCTTGGAAAATATTCAGTGGACATGTAAATGCAATGTTATTTGTGTCCTGGAAAGAATGAAATGCAGCATGGTCCTATCTTGCAGAAAAGGTAAAACCATCGACATTTAACGGGAGAATAGGCAGGAAACCAAACAACATCTTCCTTCAGTAAAGCTGACTTTTTTAAAAAAGAAATAATTGTAATGGTAGTTGAGGTTTCATACTGCTAGAAACTGGAATGATTCTTAGTGTAATTTTATTTTAAAAGACATGACTTTCACCAGGCAAATAATTTAAACTGAAGGTTAAGTATTGTTTTCCAAGTAATTTAGCAATAGTCAGGGTATCAAAAACCTATTTTAAGGTAATAATTGATGAAGACGGTAGGCATAGGATCACTTTCCTTTATCTAGCTGTGTATCTGACATCTTTTATACAAAACATATATTTTTTAAAAAGAAGAACCATCTCAGTAAAATATGACTTTTGCTTCTGCTATTTAGCATTTGTGTTTCTCACTCTGTTAGGTGACCTACAAAAAAACATTCCAGAAATAAACCATAGCATTATTACATCCTTTTGATAACTAACTAATAAAGTAATGAAATATCAGTTATCATTCACAGTACAAAACAAACTAGTTGCAATTCAAGAACTATTCACCTGAAAATTCACTAGAAGTATAGGAACAGAGTTTAAAAATAATGAATGGTATCTTTTTTAGCAGTGTTGAGCACAATTCATTCAAAGCACTACTTATTACATCTCCAGTTCCATCCACAGCAGAACTGCTTTCCTAGGAAGAAAATATCTTATAGTTATTTATTTGGGGGGAGGGAGTTGCTGGTTTTGTTTGGCTTTGGGAGAGAGAGGTGAGAGAGTATGGCATCAGAATCAGTATATAAGGTACAACAGTGAAGTTTTCATGGGTAACAGAAGGAAAGTGTGAGGTAAAGTTTTGCAGTGAATAACTGCAGTTGCTGTTCACCTCTGGGAACCTATACTCAAGCAAGGTCAAACAGAAAATTAATCCTGTGATCTCTTCACAGTCCCAATCTACAGTTAGAAAAAGCCATGGGCAAAATAGCAAGAGGCTTGCAGTTAAAACCTGAGCTGCAAGCACAAGGTTTTCACTCATGTGCTTCAGCCTCTGGCATCCTACGAGTCCTCACCACAGTGCTTAGTGTGGTTATTTACCTGTGTAAGGTGAAGCACACCCATGTTGCGATGTGTACGTTCCTGTGGTGGTATGGCATGCCACAGCCTTCTCGGAGAGCGCAGAGAGGCTTGCTCGGGGAGAGCAGCTGTTCTGCTTCCCGTGCCCCTTCCAGGCTGCCCCTTGCATCCTCCGGAAAGCTGTAGCCCCACAACACGGTGACGATAAAGGAGGCAAGAATGCTCTCCACATGGTGGCTCCCAGAAGCCTAGAGCCAGCACACGTGCTTGCTCCCAAAGGTAGAGAGCCAGCACACGGCATGGTTCCCCCAGGCAGAGACTGGTGCCCCAAAGCAGGGTAGAATGCAAGAGAGAGCAAAGTACAGGACATGCAGGGTCCTTTATCTGGGGGGAAGGGGGCAGGGAGAGCACATGGACCAATGATCACAGGGCACAGGGGTGGTACATGGGCGGAGTTGGGGTAACAATCAATGGGAGAAACCTGAGGGAGTGGTTAGGGCTAGGGGCGGGGAAGGGGGGGACCACGTGGAAAGGTAAACACAGGAGAGGGCAAAAATACAACACTACACACCCATCTTTAATGAATTGATGTCTTGGCCTCTACAGTTACTGTCTTATCAGGAACAGTCTGTCTCATCCCTTGGTTTCAGAGGGGTTAATGGAAAATATAGTCAGTTCCTTGCCACACGCTACAATCATAAAGAAACTACACAACCTTGATTATACACTCTTAAATTAAAGGAAGCTATAGCACTTAAGAATTGCAAGACACAGTTTCACATTACCCGTACAAGTTTTGCAATAAGTTTGGTGAAAAAATTAATAGAAATTAGGTGAGTTAACGAAATTAAAGAAAACATTGTGTCTAAGTTATATTCAGGTGGGATTTTTTGACTTCTCTTTGGACCTGACAGAAGACAGTCAGAGCCCAGAGCATGCTGGCTTTATCTCATTCCGTATCACCACTTCAGTGTTATCATATGGTCTGACAAAGAAGATTAGATATTAAATTACTGAATCATGTTATTGCTCTGAATACACTTTTTCTTTCTTACATTTTTATGCTTCCATAGCTACAAGATTTCTTTTAGAACACAATTCAAATGCATTTCATATTCTCCCATTTTCTGCAATGTTTATCATCTAGAGTAATTCATAATAGTTTCAGTGCAGATTTCAGCTTTTAAGGTCTCAATTTACTGGCCATTTTTTAAAAAATGGTACTGAATATGCAAAATAAAAAGCTGTTTGCAAAATTAAGCAACAAAATGTTGCATTGTGACTTGTCACTATCATCTCCTGCCTATTTAAATTCTTCAGTGAAGTTTAGTTCCATTGTAATTGAGCAACATTCCAACATTTTTAAATAGAAAAAAATGTATTATCATCTCTCTTTTTGCTAAACTCTGAGGAGAAATAGCTTGATTAGATGGAGGCGGAATGTAGGTGTGCTGTGTGGGCGGATGTGTTCCATGTGTGAGAAATAACTACAGAGGAAAACATTATTTTAGTTTTAGTTTTTATAATTATGTAATTTGTTATCAACTTCTGGTGTTAAAGCTTCTGAAAACAGTATTTCCAACACCTGTATGACCCCCAATATTAATCTACAGACAAGTGCTTAGAAATAAGGTTTTTTAAAACAATGTTTTTAAAAATCTTATCCCGTAAATTATTTAGCTTTTTATATAACTGAGTAGCAAGCCACACACAATAATGTTACTTACCAACTTTTAGAAACAATGTCTTGAAATATTTAGTATATTCTGTTGTAAATAATGCAATTCATAAAACAAGTATTGTTGCCTTACTGGAAGGCCTAGCATTTCTTACTCCAACTTCTACTTATTAAAAATTCTCAGTCATGGTAGGAAAAAAATCATTAGTCATTATTGTTCTAATATTTTTCTTGCCATTTAATTTTTTTAACTTGTTAGCAGTCTCTATAACAAAATTGAATTGTCCAGTAGAAAATCCGCAGCTGAGAGCACCAGCACAGCCTTTCCAATGGTCCTTCTAACCCAGTGTCCTCTCTCCAAGAACAATTAAGAGTTCATGCCTAGGGAAAAAGTAAAAAAAATAATGCTTCACTCACTACTTATTCTCAGCTTTTAGCAAGAGTTATCTTGAACACAGCTATAGTTTTAGAACCCTCAAGATATTCTTTAGGAGTGAGTTGAGTGAACTTAAGAGTTGCTCTCCATACCCACCCCTGTTGACTACATGCTACTGAATAGTGAACAGCATGTAAGCTTGACAGTTTGCTCTCCAATGAGATTAAACGCCAATGCGTTTCAAAAGGCTTTCTGGCTCCTCCAATGATGTTGAATTTTAGTCTATGGGTTTTGTTCAATACTTACAACTTTTCCAGTTAAAATGTCAACCAGACTTCATGAAAAACTCAGAAGTAAAGCAGAAGTTGTTTTATCTGTATGTCTTTAAAAAAATCCAAACCATATTCAGTGTATCAAAAAATGATAAAAAGGATAAGATATTTTCATCACAATAGCATTTCATTTGAAATTTGAGCCTATTATATTCAGCGTTGACTCAGTGCCTTCTTCAGTTTTACTTGGATCTAAAAGATGGCTTTGATGAAATTCAAATTATCATCTGACCAGAAAATAACCAATTACAATCTAAATCTTGAAAAAATTCCTTTTCACATGCCTTATCTTTCAAGCCCTAAGATATGGAATACAATGTATTCTTTTTAAAATATGAATAAGGGAGATTCTTTGCTGCACTTTGACACACAGAAGTTAAGAAGGAACACAAAACACATTTCTTCTTCTCCATAAATGTGGGGTAACTAATATCCTGCAAGTTCTCATAAAATTCAATGGCTCTTCTGCATGACAACAAATGGCATTTTGTCTGAATGTTTGGTAAACCATAGGATGGGTCTGCTTCCCTTTGAGCTTGTACTGTATTGCACAAGATCTCTTAATACACAGTTTCCCTGTGAAAATGGGAGACAGCAAACATCTCAAACTTTCTGCCAGTTGCTCTCTCCTTGGGAAAAATAAGTGATGCCCTGTTGTCCTAGTTTTGGCCAAGGAGAGGGCTAATTTTTCGCAGTAGCTGTGAGAGGGCAGAGCCTGGAGCCGTGTGGACATGACCAAGACATTGTGTTATGTGTCACCATCTTACATCATGACCATCAAAGAAGTGGCCTTGTTTCCCTAGTCATGGGAAAACGTGGTGGATGTAGGGTCCACCCATTCACTGTTCATTGTCTCAGCTTGGTGAGCATTTTGCATGTGAATCACCTTCTCTTTTGTACACAGTTGTTATGAGTATTATTTCTGTTACTCTTCATTTTCTTATGTCATTACTGTTTCCAGTAAATTGTTCTTATATCAACCCATAATCTCTGTTTTTAATGTCTCCCAGTGAAGTGGGGAGAGAAGCAAGAAGGTGGCATCTGATTTGGGAGAGTCTTGGTGGAGTGAGGCACTAAACTGGGGAATGTTGTTTCCAAACCACAACACCACTGTTAAGAGCAAGAGGGGAGCTTGCCAGTAAAGAGTTGTTAATGGGCCTTGATTTGTGTAAGTTACACTAATTTTTTTTTAAATTCCCTCTGCTAAATTTTCCAGGGACAAGAGTTTCGGGATCAAGAAGCCACAATTAACAGCTGTTACCCGTATCATCTCACTTGTAGTGAGATTTCTTTCTGTACTAATGAAGGATTCATTAAGGTTCAGGGAGACTTTGACGGTTCTGAACAACATGGACCCATTCACATCTGTTTCCTTTCCTGAGTCAGGCTTTGAAGACACCAATAAAAGTTTGAAATGCCCACTCTGTAAGCCTTTGTTCCCTACCTCTTGTTAAGGCAATTTGGAATTATCACAATTATCTCTTTATTGGTAAGGTTTATTTTGGACTCTGTAGATAAATACTAAAAATGTTACATCCTCTGCATTCACCATAAAGCCTCTACTGAAGTAATTAAAAGACATAATTTTTCCATTTTGTTTCGTTGTTTGTTTGCTTGGGTTTTTTTCATAATTTGCCCTATAAAAACCATAATTTACTTTCAAAAGAATCATGATATAGGTAACGGCAACTAATAAGAATGAACCATGTGTTGGAAAGGATTGAAATAATAATCACTTAAAAATGAAGAACAATATGTCTGCATTAAAATGCTGGTCAACAGAACACAAAGCTGACATTTACAAAGGTTATGTTTGACTGTAATAAAATAAATGGCAGCTCTTTGTGTACACAGTTGTCAATTAGCATTGCATATGTGTCTCTTGGATACATTTATTTTTGCCAATAATTCCTTATTCAAGATGCAAATATCTATTATTAATGTTCAGTAAGTACTCCTGACTGAGGGAAATAACTAAGAATAATAGTTGCTTCTTTTTATTAGCATTTTCTTTTCATGGGAATGTCACTAAAATGAAAAAAATAATGTAAGATCTAAAACCAACAGAATTTTTTGAAACAGAAGAATTAAATACAGTAGAAATAGAAGAGTTATAAGAAAATCCCTCTTTCTGTAGATTCAAGTGAGACAGGGATTACTCTTTTTAAGGTTAAATTAAAGCAAGTAAATCTGTTATTTATGTACTTTAAACTTCTCATCTATAATAGGGCTGCTAATGCAGACATGATTTATCTTGAATAATACTTTTTAGTAACTGAAGGCAAAAATAATTTTCAAAAACATTCTTATTTATTGCAATGTAACTGTGTGGCTCTCTAAATGCCCAAACTTTGTGAGTGATTTACCTATAATGAAAACTTTATTTCATTTTTTGCCCTTTATCAGGAAAAGCAGCTCTCCAGCTGAAACTCGGGAGGGATAGACTATATTTTTCTGGCATCGGCATGGAGTGCCACTCTGCCTCAAGAGGAAATGCAAAGGAAGCTAGCTCCATCAGTCATTAAGCCTGAGCTTTGCTGCATGCTACACAAACCCCTGGGTGGCACACAAAGGGGCTCATTGCCAGAATCACATCTCAGTGTCAGTTTAAGTCAGATTCTTTTCATGATTTTGCAGCAACCAGTGAAACCTCTTACTGTCTCTCCAAAGGAAGAATCTGTATAGAAATGCACTGAGGACTTTTCTCAAGACAGAGGATTAGTCCATAGTCTGATTGATGTCCATAACACCAGAAAAGGCAGCTAAAGGTATCCTGGTTCCAGTCTTTACTCAGAATAATCCGTAAATTTTATATTAAAACAGTCATTGCACAAAATGAACAAAAAATACTGGCACAATGGATTTGAAACTAGGTGTGCTGTTTTGACTCCTGCCAACAGCTAAACCCCTACCCAGCCTCTCACTCATTTCTCTCATCAGACGAGGCAAAAATGGAAGGAAGGCAGGAAAACTTCAAGTCAAAATAATGACATATAAAGGAAAAATAAGGAAAGCAAAAGATGCTTGCAGAAGCAAAACACCCCCCACTGGCAGGTGGATGTGCAGCCACTTCCTGGGAAATCAGGTCCCCAGCATGGGTAATCGTTGTTTGGTAAGACCAGTGTCATAATCACAAACATCCCCTGCTTCCTCCTCCCCTCCTCGAGCTTTTACTGAAAAACATGACATCATATGGTATGGAATATCCCTTTGGTCAATTTGTTAGCTGTCCACGCTGTGTTCCCTTCCATCCTCTTGCTCACCTGGGGCCTAACTCCAGTGGGGAAAAGCCTTGATGCTGTGCAAATGCTGTGATAGCCAAAACACTGATGTCTTATCAACACCCCAGTTATACGTCTACCATGAGAAATATCTGTTTCCCAGACAGTTCCATTATAAAATGTAAAACGTGATTGTTCTGAATACTTTGAAATGAAGAGTTTCAGTCCCTACCCACGGGAACATTTTTGAATCCTGCATATACACAGATACTGAATTTCAAAAAGTGGTTATAGCTTCAGACCCATTCTACATTTCCATATTTCCTGCCAGTAAGGCCAAGTCAGCTTTTGTGGTGGATACTGACCTATAGAGAACTCTGTCAAACGAAAATCTCTCTTCAGGACCTAACATGATTTCTACTGAAATCAATGGCAACTTCCTCATTTTATACCATCGTGATTACCTCTGCCTATTATTTTTCACATATTAACATTTATGTCTTTTTTAAACTTGTGCAGGCAAAAAAAATCCATAAACAGTTTTTACATGTCAGTTTCAGTTATAAGCTTTTTTTTGAGAAAAAGCCTTTATATTCTGCCCATCAGTAGATTCAATCCACAAGCCAAAAGGGTATTTAAAGGTGCTCTATTATTTTCCTAACTCGTGTTTTGAAATTCTCAATTTCTCTAAAAATTATTTGTATGAAGTACTTTATCTAAGCAAATATATGTTTCATTTTAATATGTTGAAAATGAGGCAGTTTATATGATGATGATTTACGCCTTCGGTATCTCCTATATATAATGAATATTTAATTAGTACTTATTTACATCTAGAACACTAAAAAATGTTTAAATTTATTTCCAGATGAACTTGCTGACAATTTAAATGTAATAACATCTATAATAAGCCAATATACAGGTACCAAGACACAAGACATAGAAAAGTGTTCAGTAATAGTCTGATACAGATCAAAGGCTTCCCTCATCTCAGGAAGAAGAGAGTTCAGGATTCATCCATGGAACAAACCAGAAAATCATGCCTTTTTATTATTTTATTAAATGATAATGTAATGTTGTGTGCATGTAACATTTATATAAGATGTCCTACTTATGACTACAGCAGAGCATTCCATTGTGAATTTTTACCTCCAATTTAAACCAAGATAAATGCAATCATTCAACAGAATCCACATAGAAGCCCTAGATGAGTAAATGCATGTTCCCAAAATGTATTATATAAACAGAACTATCTTCTACAGACATGCAAATCTTTAAAAGGCAATATTTTTAGAGAAGTGAATGCACAGTCAGACCAGAAGTATATAAAGAGGGGTTTCATATCATTAGTTATACCTCAGCAGGAACTGTCGATATGCAGTCCTTCCTGTCAAGATTTAACACCCTTAATATTTAACTCAGAACCTAGTTTGAAAAGTAGCTCAAGAACTTAAAAACTATTTGAGCATAGATACCATCTGCCCTAAGTAACATCATCACCACTGTATTCCTCAGCAGCAAGGTGCTCTCCCTGAAATTGCTTCTTTTTCTACTTTGAAGCTGCATTCTTGTAATACTATGTCTAACTTACAAGTAGCCAGAGAACTGCGTGACTGACTATTGACATACAGCTTGACCACATAGAACTACCACTGGAAAAAATATTCTTTCCAGTTTCTTCCAGCACTTCCACATATTCCCTCCAGTAAGAGATTTGGAACGCCTAAGTCTGTGTGGAATTCTTCACACCTATGAAAATATGCCACGTTCCACACCCAGGCCTCACAGCATGCTCTCTCTCTATGAAGTCTATATATAAAACCTGTCAGCTGATGTGCTACATAGACACAGTCCCTAGCTAGTTACTTTGCATACCTTCTCCAGAAAGGTAATTTACTATTAACAGAGTAATGATTTCAATGGAGAAAATCCTGAGAGTAGGAAAGTCGTCTGATAACCAGATGATAGATTTCATATTTGTTACCATTCCCATGGATGACTTTATTTATATATTTCTATTATTCATGTCATTAGTTTTAGCATGACCAGGCAACTCTGAGTGAGGGTTGCCAAGTGGTTCTGCAAGTAAATCAGCTCTATACTTACCAATATCAAAAGCAAACCTGAAAGTGCCACAACAGGAAACCTTCTACTGAGATCATCTCTGATCTATCCATGTATGAAGTCTAGGTCAAACCGTAAACTCAGTGGTGCATATCCTCTCCTTGCACATAGAATAATTAGGAAAGAACTTGATCTTCTGTGTTGTCTTCATCATCATTGTTTCCTTTGAAGAAGAAACTATTGGCCAGATGTACTTTCATTTAGCACTAGGTTTCATTTTTGAAGCTGAAAGATTGTTTTGAGACCAGAAGCTCTTCTGGACATTTTTCTGACTGAAAGAAATGTCCTTAATTATTCTTGAATTTTTTCCCACCTGTTTTTTTTACACAAAGTGTATTTATCAAATCCATGCTTTCTCTGAAATGCTTTGAACTCTCTAGTGCTCACCTTTTTTTCCTGGGCCCATCTGAACTGTTTTCCAGCATTTTCACAGGACTGTAGTTTATCCTGAGGTAATTTTTAAAGCCAATAACAACAGCCATACACCCTGTGCTATTATGTCACTGTTATGAAAACAGTGACTTCAGTGACACTGGTTAAAGGAACCAATGGATGACAAATCTCACCTTGAGATTTCCTTTGGGTGGTTGAGGGGAGGGGTGGGATGAAACAAAAAAGCTCCTTCTTACCATTCAGAATTTACTTGTCAAAATAAAATTGAAATGTAAAAGAAACAGAAAGTACCTAGAAAATATAAGAATTAGTTATTGGATACGAAATATAACTTCATTTTTCTGTTTCATAGGTTGATGGTAGTGTAGCAGAATAATATCAATTCTCAGGGTAAGACAAATTAGCTAACTCATTCCAAAGAATCGTACATAAATCATGAATTTAAACTGCATACTATTTATCTTTGTTTATATAACAAGTCTTCATCTAGATAACATATGGGAAAATCACAAGGCCATGTCACTATTACTCAGGCAAATTCCCTATGTAAAATAACAGCCAATGCTGAAATATTCCATGTTTTTTTCAATCCTAAATTCATGGAAGATGGGAAAATAAAGATATCGAAAAAAAATGTAAAGTCACCCATATCCAGCCATAAGGGAAAAATATTACTGAGAAAAAAAAACAGTTCATCTACCAAATATGTATTAGGTCATGGGTGCTCTGGAAGAATCACACTTTATGCTGTAAACCCATGCTATTTCATTCCTTACTCTTATTCTTTCCAATCCCTCTATTTATTCTAGCTAGTTTTCTTAACCTGGTCTCCCAAGGAAATGAGCCTTAGGACCTTCATATGTCTATCTCTCAAATCTTCACTTTCAATCAAAACTGATGAAAAAACTGAGATACCAAATCATTAAGTTGCTGAAACTTACATGGAAAAGGCACCTAGGTAGAAGACATTCATTCTTTCAGAGGAGAGACATATTGCAGAATTAGCTCAGCTGGGTAATTAGGTACCAGGGACTTGGAGAGTTGTAGGAAATCAGCCACCATCAGTTCTGCTTTTCATACAGATGTCTGTTTCAATTCCAAAACAAAAGAGGCCTTGTAGAAAAGAACATGATTTTTCTCCACGCACACAACAAATCTGAAGTAACAACAGCCTATAGGTATATCACAGTAGTATAAAACAATTCTTGTGGACAGTTCATCAGAAATCTTAATATTCAGTCTTCTGGGCTATTTCTCTCTTATTAAAATCAGTCTAAAGCATTAGACTCTCACAGTCTGCAAAGATATTATGCTACGTTTTCAAAAGCTCCCTTAACTCCTTTAAAGAGGATCCCAATTTCCTTTACTCTCATTGAGAACTAAATGCCTAATTCTCTTAGGCACTTTTGAAATTTCACTAGTAAAATAATACAAACTGAATATACATAATGTGCTTACTATAGTTCATGCCACATTCATAAGTGGCATTAATTATATAAAAGTTAAAAGCAGACTGGAACTTCTGACATATTTTTCAGATTACAATATGGAGGAAAAATTTACTTTATCTCCCTCAAAATAATGCAGACCCCTTACTTTTCTGCTAGTGCCATCTCACAGATGATGTGCCAGTCACTTAGAATTGCCAGATGAAAGGCTCTTTAAGAGAAGGAAGATACTTTCTGGGTGTGGAGAAAATATGAGAAAATAACCTGTATTTTTCAGCAGAATACAATTTTTCTGGTGCATGGGGTATCTTTCCCCCATCTGTACTTTCAAATAGCATCTTAATACATGAGGAAATATCATTTTGCTACATCTCTTCAGTATTAAAAACACCGATAAATTCTATATAAAAGAATGTCAAAAAAACCCCAAATTATCAGTCATATTGAAGGGTTTTCTTTTCATTCCTGAAATACGTTAAAGAAATTGTACACAGAGAAGATGAGGTTCAGTCCAAAGCTCACAATACAGATTTCTGTCCTGATGCCTAACTAGGCAGAGGCTGTCCAGTGAAAGAAAGAAAGGACCTAAATTTCCTCCCCATCAATGGCATGACTCAAGTGATTGGCAAAGCCATATCCTGACTTGGATGATGCTGCAGCACAAAGCAGTCACCTGAGACTGCAGTAATTCAGCAGCTGTGTAGCAGCATGTGCCAACAGGCATCCCACATGCTGAAAGCAGTACTGAAGAAGTCTTTGTCAGCACAGAACAACTGTATTGAATTTAGCAACCAGAAAAATTATTATCTATTCCTAGACATCTGATTAGATTATTTTCAAATTAAGCAACCATGTGTATATAGGTGCATATACAGATGCAAATGAATTCTTATAAACAAAACCTTCAGAGCATGGTGATGCTTCCAACCACAACTGTAAATTCTGCTATAGTGAAACAATTTTAAAAGATTTTAAAATAAGTTGTTCTTCCTTGCTGTCATCGTTTATTTTTGCAGGAAACACTCTGAATATGTATTGAACCTGAAACACTCTGAATTGCAGTGCTTAGCTAAAGTTTGGAGGACCTTATTCAAAATACCTTCTTTCTAAAACAGCTCCACATTTAGAAAACTGACCCTTAGCTTTTATTGGAAGTGCTAAAGATATAACATTAAAAAAAATACATTTCTTATTCCTTCATTGGCAGGAAAACAACTTATTCTGTGGGCAGCAGTAGTAAACAAGCACATTTCTGAGTTTTTGTCCAGTGTGGATGCTCTGATGTATAATGAGGACTACATCTTTTTGCTCAGAGGGAGAATCAGTTTGCCTGAGCATCTATTGTAATGACATTAATGGAAATGAAAGATACTGGCCATTTCCACCCCAGGTCAAATTGGTAATCAGGTTCTACAGTCATTAAGAAGGAGAGAAATAGGGAAGACAGCCATAGTCCAGAGTGCAGACTAAGAATTGAGAAGCTGGGGGGACAGGACACACAGACAAAAACCCCTACCCTAAATAGATTCCACGAAGCTAATCAATACTAACTGTTGTTCTCTTTTTTTGTTGTTGTTTTTTAACCAGAATTGCTGTGAGGACTTATCTGATTATGCTTCGTGTCTGTCTCTTAATAGTTTTATAACTACCTAACAAGCCCAAACAGCCTGAACAAAAACAAAGACTAAAAACAAATTATGTCACTCAAATTCCAGAAGTTAAAAAGACTGACCCTTTCTCTCTCAATCTTCCACTGAGAGTCTTTCACTCTCAACAGAAATCTTCGGGTATAATCAGAAATGTCAAGGTATCAGAGACTCTGGAAGGGCAAAATCATTATAAATCCCACAAATGTGGAGAAAATATCAAATGGCATTTAGATCTTCTTAGAAACTAGTTTTGCTCAGACAAGAGTCAGATTTGCAGACGACAAGTCTCCCATAGTGCTTACAGAATTGTCTGGCATAATGTTAAAACATAGCTCAAGAAACAACAATATTGAAACCTGAAGTAACTCCATACACCCCCATCACTTCCAGCCTATCCACCAGGGATGCTTGCAGGCTTCTGCAGCAGCTTCAGAAATCAAATTTATAATGTCAGATTTTAAATTCTCAAGTAGTAAAATTTGAACCACTCAGCTAAAGCAAAATAAGAGCTTTATCCACCACAAGAGAAGAAGATAAAGCAACCCAAAGTTAGAGATAAAACAAGTCCTTTTATCCTGGCAATCAAAACTGAAACATAGTCTGCATTGGATTATTGTCTAGTTAGAATATATTTTGCTGGCATTTTACAAGACTTAGGAGGCTATACTTTTTTCCCTGCTTCTTTGCAGATGCCAAGCACTTAAAACCTCGGCATGTTTCATGGCTGTCTGAATTTTGTTTTATTTTTTTGAGCTATATCCTATGTCAGCCTTTCAGATGGTCAAAAACTCCACAGATTCCCAGATGGCCAATTAACTTTCTCAGACACTCACTAAGATTATCCTTAATTCAGTAACAACTAAGAAAACTCTTAAGGATATGTATGGTATCATATATCACACATCACTTTGTTCTAATTTCAGCAGCTGTTCCAGACTTTCAAAGAAAATGGATTGACTTTTCCCTATAGCACTGGTGGGGTGACTGACATCACATTTATTATCAGGCCTATTTCAAGTTGAGCCAATTTTGTAATAAGCTTACAGCTGACATGCTGGGTATTAAAGTGAACCTATGTTATTTGGTAAGTTTCAAACAAAGCAATGCTGGAAGGCCCAGTCCAGTGCAGCTATTAATTATTAATTGTGTTATTATTATTGCATGCACTCCTAAGGCACTCTCCACAGTCCATCTGGTGTGCCCCTTACATAATTTAGAATTACAACTGCTCTTTACTGAAAAGAAAGAAAGTGAGACTTTCCCTCTCCTTCTTTTGCCTGGAAAGGGTTCCTTTGCAAAAATGACAATCCAAATGACAAGTGCACGTGGTGTTCAGGATACAACATCAGGAACACTCTAGCATCCAGTGACAAGATGACAGTCATAAAGGCATAAGTTTGACAAACTGCCATGAGGAATAACTCTTAGCTTAGCCTTGTGGTTTTCCTGATAGTAGAAAATTCTTACAGAGACAGATATGCTGAAACAAACAAACAAACAAAAACCACCAAAAAAACCCCAAACAAACAAACAAACCCCCAAGCCTAAAAATATCTCTTCCTGTCCTACAGGGTCAAGTTACATCTGTTCATCACAGCTCCCAGTCTGGATCTGGAAAAAGAAGCAAGCCATAAGTAACAGGGTCCCATGCTACTAAGAGTTAGCAGAAGAGGATTCGAGACTAATTTGGAAACCACAGAATAAAGGAAGAACAAAGAAAAATGTAAATCATCTCTCCTATGCTACAGGGAAGAATTTTGATTTTCCTTCAGAAATAAGGTAATTATGAAGGATAGAAAACATAAATTATTTTCCTAATTTATGCACTGTTAGAAACTGAAAAAGAGACATTTATGAAGACTTTTTAAATAAAACTGGAAAAAAGTAAGGTTCTTTGCCAATTTACCACTAGTGCAACATTTCTATTCTTCTACTTTAGTGCCTACTCCTTGTAATAATGCTTGCATCAAACAGAGTTTTAGGCAAAGAGAGATTAAAGTCACTGGCTCATGGAGGAAAAAGACTGTAGGCAAAGAATCAATGGATCACAGGAGGCAAAAAGATGGATGGTACTTCAAGAAAGGACAGGAATGGGAGTAAGTTGTCATGTGCAGGCAGGCACTATGTCTTGTCATTTGTTGGCACTTGGACTCTCACAGTAAAATACTTCTTTCTTGAAGTGAAGACTCCTTTCTACGTGGTTCTCTGACTCTTGCCTGCCCTCCACAATTCTAGTTAATACACAGATTTTGTAGTTATAGTACATTTACACAGGAATAGGCAAGTCTTATATATATAATAACTAACAAAGTAAAGGGACTGGCAGGAAGGTTATCCTACTCCTCATTTAGGAAACAAAGTCCAATTGATGATATATGTATATATTCACAACATAAGCATATTTTCCTTCCTTTTTTACACTGTATGTGAACTTTCTCACATCTGCCTTTTCCAAACTTGAGATAATGTAAATCTATTTCAGACTCTGAAATGCAACTTAATGCAGCATTCCCTGTCATTAGATGTTTTGGTTTCTGGTCAACATATGACTTGCCAGGTGACTCCGGACTTCTGAAAATTACTGTTGAAGATCCTCAGGCAAATAAAAAAATTTAATTACTATTCAGTAGACATTAGCATTAATGAATTATACACTCTGGCAACATATACATGGAAAGCATCATCAGCACGGAGGGGTAGACATATAATTTAGAAAAATGACTTGCCTTGAAGATTGCAATACCAAAAATTATACAAAATTAAAAGAGTTGAGAAAAAAAGTAGATTTAAAACAAGACTTTGTTTTATCGCCACACTACCCAGAAAGAAGAATAATACACATTAGAAGCAGGACTTGGATTAATTAATCACCTATGGGTTCTAAGTCATCAGAGTGATGTAACCAGGGAAAAAAGAGACATACAGTTATGAAATGAATAAATATGGGAAGCTATTTATACCATCAAATAAAATATTGGTTAGACCTCACCTAAAATATTAGATGCAAATCAAGTCACGTATATTTTTTCACACATATTCAGTCACACATATTTAGTCTGATTTTTTCAAACTGAACTAGTTATTAGGAAAGACAAAAAAAGGGTTAATCAAAGATTAAAGGTGATATCTAAAAACTGATGTCTAGAAATTGGCTGAGTTATCTGAGCCTGAAAAGAAGATTCAGAGGAGATATGATTACTGACTAGAGATATATCAAAGGGGAGAAAGCAGAGTTACTTATATCTAAGTATCTAAGAGACAGTATTATTATGTGAAAAAATTTATATACCCTGACTACAAATCAGGAGTTAGAAAAGAGCACCTTATCACCAGGAAATTCAGTTTCTCAGAACAGAGACCGCGCAGGAGCAACAGAGATAAAAATGCATCCTGATAAGTGAATGAAGGTGTTAAATAATTTTAATAGTTCAACATTTAGTAGTTTTTATTATCTTAGAACAAGCCCTGTTTTTCACATGGTCTTTTCCAATTTGATAGCTTGGTTTTCTGGGAAATTTCTCTTCGATGAATGATCTCTCCCAGCAAAAACCAGCGATGTCTATTTCAGTGAGAGAACACTTAAATCAACATCCTTTTGTTATTAGCTCTGTGCTCTCTTGTAAGAGCAAAGTTATAAGACACAGGAAGAAAGCAAAACAAGGGCATCTCACTGAGATCTCACCATGTGCAATGAGCACAGATTTACCATTTTCCATGTGGAGAAAGCTGTAATAACTGAGGTATGATTAATCACTATGAGATCTGTATTCAAAATGAAAAGAAAAAATAATCAAGTCCAGTACTGGTCCCATTCTGACTGCATAAAAACCTCCAGAGCTCTTAGACTTGTTAAGAGTCTTCCTGTTTTAAGCCTGCACTGCTGAGACATCACACATGTGGTTATTTAAAATCCATGGAATGAATCAATCAAGTACATCTGGATCCATGAAAAATTACCTATGATAGTTCAAAGTTAGAGAAAGACTGCTGCTAAAACTAACTGATAAGCCTCTTGTAAATACTCCATCAAATTCATCTGTAACTGATGATTCATTTCATTAATAAAATCCCAAGGCCATCTAAACCTAACTTCTTGGGCATCCCATATTCATACCTAGCTGCACCTTCATTGTCCCAGCTGTTATTAACTCTGCAGAAAGAGATTTATTGTCCTTGTCACTCTGAAAAACAAGCCCAGTGCCATTTCAGAGTTCCAGGCTCTAGGTCAGATGTTTTTTTCCCAGGTTCAGACAAGTTTGCTTTTAACTGCTCAGATTTACTGTGAGTTGGTGTAATAGCATCATATTGCATTGTCTCCTGACTGAATTAATGTCCCTCCTGTTTTTGTTCACTGGTTCTGCCAACATCTTTAAAAATCTGTTCTGATACTGTAATGCTACTAAATGAAAGGTTTGGTTAGCAAGCTCTTTGGGGCTGCATTAAAATTAACACTGGCTAAAACTCCCTATCAAAAGTACAGTAGTGTTCACTAGTAATGCTGCTCTGAAGCTACAATATTTTGCATTATCACCATCAAGTTCTGTAACCTTTTCTTCTATCAACTGGCCTTAATGCAAGTAGACTATATGACTATCTAATGTGCTTGTGCTAGGTTAAAAATAAGATGATGATTTGAAGCTCACTCTCCTTTTTTATGGACCTTTGCTGGACTGTGCTAGAGGCAGATTGAGGAAACAAAGAGGAACTTGAGAAAATGAAATTTGGAAACGACAGCTACATAGAAGATGATGGCTGGAGGAATGCATAAGGGATGAACACTAGTCAAGATGGATAAGGATTATCTCAGAAAAAAGGAATAAATGTAAAAGAAAGGCTCTTCAGAAAGAAAAAGGGAAAATACAGGCATTTTCTAGGTTTATCTCTCTAGTAGCTAGCCTTCCCCATACTAGGAACTTTTTTATTGCTTTTTTGGTATAAGTACAGATACAGAAATAAACACCTAAATTTACTCCTTAAAAAGAAACAGCAATTTCAGCAAATAATGATCTGAATGAAGTACAAATAGAGTCCTAGAAAATTTGAAAAGACCCTTAAGATCCTCAACTCCAACCACGTATATATAGTAGGCATAGTTTAAAAATAAAAAACTCAGAAAGGAAAACTGCATAATCCATAAAGGAAAGTGAAATCTATTTACTCAGAGAAACCAAAATAAGAAAATATTTCAGCTAAGTTAAAGCAAAATATTACTAAAACCAATTGTTCAGGTAACTCTAAGCTTTCAGAGAGATGGAATGCTGACAGTGAATTTTCATGAACTGAAGTACAATGAAGACATCCTGAACTTAAATATACTTAACCATCTCTTGGGAATAAACTATTCAAAACCATGTGCTCTTCAAAATACCTCTTTGACTTCTTTAGTTTTGATGTACAGCCGAGTGTTCTAGACAACATTCAAACAACAGAACAAATAGGAGACTTCATTGATAAATTAATCAAAAGCGAAGTAAATAAAGAAAATGCAAAAGGGGGGAGGTGTTTCTGCGAAAGATTTAGAAATATCTGCATGTAAATAAATGTAATTCCCAGAGGCACAAGTATGTATTTACAGAAAATGGATTCAAATAGTCAGGATGTAGTTTAAATTCAGCCCATCAATTCTAACTGAAAGTAACACAAGAACACATTTTTGATGGGTCAAAAATTGCCATAAGTGCTGTCTCATCATAAACCTATTTACTGTGTAGATAAAAGTAAATGAAGGGAAGCAAGGACAAGAAAATAAGTTAACCGCTCACAGTACCTGGAGGAAGAGATTTCATCTGGAATGAAAAAACAAGTAGTAAGCTACAATTTTACTTCTGCTTGAATATTTACTTAGACAAGCCAAAGTGAATGGCTGCCCTTTGAAACAAACAAAAAGTGTTAATTAGATACAGGATCAAAACACCTTTCTGAAAATTTTAGTTTATGAAACCAAGCAAGTTGCCTGCAGAAAAGGAGAAGTTTAAGGGCAGAAAAAATGTTTTTAAAATAGTGAATACTGAACATAATTATGTAAGAATGCATATACTTGAAATAAAAAAAAAGGAAATAAATCCTAATAAGAGATACTTCTCAAACTTCAGGGCTGTGCTTTGTGAGATATCTCACAGACCATCTGCCTTCTTAGCTTTGTGTAATCTGCCAAGAGTAATGGCATAATGTCTGCAATTATATTTTATGGTGTTAAGTAATTGCTTACAAAGGTGACCAGCAGCATGATGCTATGTTCTGATTAATTTCATTACACCGGAATTCAGGAAGATATGTACAACTTCAATTCATCAGCAAGGTCTTTATGAGACAAAGCTCAGGGAACTTCTGATTCCAAAAAATTGATTAAGAAAGGGAGCTGAATAGAACAAGGTAGAACTCGTCAAATGCTTACTCAGGGCCCTGATTTCCCAGATGATTTTGATCAAATACTACATACATCTTCGTGTGTTATTGGCATCATACTTATTTCCACTAACTAATAACCCTGTTATATGCTGAAAACACATAATCAAATGTTTGGCCTAGATACTCGTTCAAATACATGCTACATTTTCACAGCTGGAATTCATTTATTCCTCATGCTTATTATAAGGAGATTCATTCCAGCAATGAATATATAAATCCTGTACCTGTTAAATACTTAATCTATGATACCCTAAACAACTGAACCTACTTTTACTGTAGGCCAGTTTGAAAATGCATCAGTAATTCTCACTTAGAATAAGGCACTGGGGATAGGGGGACAAAAGAAAAAAACCCCAACAATTATGTACCTTATTGCTCAGACCTTAAGAACATTATGTGAATCCATTCAGTCTCAATTTTTGGTGTGAATTCCTTCCTGAGACTCGAGAGAGGGCAGTCATGGTTGGGATCAGAGCAAAAGCAGTTTTAAAATTCTAAAGTAGCTGAGCATTTCTAACCAGGACTTACACAGCTCGTAGACGGCAGCTTCACTGAATACAAAACACTTACTAAGTAGACACACATTGATAAGAATGTGCTACTATCTCTTACACGCAAAATCATGAAAATTGCTTAATTAATTACTAATTCCCTCAGAGAAGTGCAATTCAGGAAACACATGAAAAAAGGTGCAGTCTCTTGGCTCTATCTTTGAGGTGCTGAACACCAAAGTATTTTTTCTGCCATGTCATTTTATGAGTAGATTCTTCAAACAATCTATCTCCCCTCTAACACAGTGTGACACAGTGATTAACCACACACATGCAGTGTTTTTTTCCAGAATCCAAGGGTACCCAAAACACAACAGATCTGAGCAAGGAACATTCTTGGGAGATCCACATTCTTCTGGTGAGGTAGATGAAATCTGAGCAGCTATTGAAACAGCTAAAATGGCACTAGATATTTAGTATAAGAATCTGAACCATTTTTTCTGACATCCTAGAAACTGAAGCAAAATAAATTAAATAATAGCTGCCTCTGAAATTATCTTCCTCCCTGATCGGGATCATATACGGCACCAATATTTCATTACAAAATTGATCCAATGTTACATAAATGGTAAATTTTACAGAAACAAGGTGAAGACACTTCAGAGGAGCTACCCTATATTAAATACATACATTTTACAAAGATTTTTTTGCTATTAAGATTACCTACATCCCTTATATAATAGTCATAAACAATGAAAATAAACACAAACAACTGGGAAATCACAAAACAATCCTTAAACTAATATTTCAATTTTTCTTGTATTTGAAAAGAGGAAACAAGACCTTGAACACAGCTACTAAAGAGGACCAGTTCATGTAAAGTTTCACACTAGACAGTGTGAATTCAGTATCTGACCCATTTCTAACCTTCATAATGCCTAAGATACAATTTAGCATATTCAAATTATTTGACTTAATGGAAAGGACCTTGTTGACGACTGAGAAACCAAAGATTAAATTAGTAGTGTTACATCTGAAATAACAAGTTCAAATCACTGCTGAGGGTCATGTACACAGGTAGGTCTACAATACCTTTTTCTCATATTTGATTATTCCCTTGGCTCAAAAGTTACCTCCTTTCTTCTCTTTCTTTTGATCACTGCAAGTTAGCAACCTCTGACTCCTAATGGGTTTCGACTTTTTTGTGTTGTTTTTCAAGGCGTAGAAGCACAGCAGGGAGCCACATAAAATACTTTACATTTCTGAAAAAATGCTTTAAGAATCACTTAGGAGTTCACAAGAATTATCAGAAGTGAGAGAGCTTAATTCAATCAAGAGAAGTGGGCTCCTAAATTAAGTGCGAGATTCAATTTCTTCTCATTCCCTTCATCTGTGAAATTAATAGGAGTCTGTTCATATACATCAACAGGTTTGAAATAACTGCCTGGAATCCAAATCTGGGGAGGGCCGACCAAATATGACACGGTCATCTTGAATTATACTATCTACATGAAGAAGACATTCTTAAAAAACTTTTGGGGCATATCTGGCCTCCTTATTTTCTGATGGACAGTTTTACCAAAAAGTACAGTTTCTCTGAAGAAACACCTTACAGGACAATAAGATTTTAGATTACATTTTCAGTGGAAAATTTAAAATATTTTGTCTCAGACATGACAAAATGTTTCATTTTGATGTTAGCTGCTAGTTGTTTCATCATATTAGTTCTATTATTTTTAAATTAAGATAATTAATTTAATGCTGCAAACAATAAAATTAACAGTAACATAAATTATTTTTACTCTAGTCTCAATATCATGCATTATTATATGATTTTATAATTTTTTGTTTTAATTTCTCAAAAGGATCTGGTACAAATTTTAAATTCTTCACATATCTACCTTTCTAAATAACATAAGACTGAAGAAACAGAGGGGAAAGACTATATTCAAATTATTGTATCAGTTGACCAACAGCGTCAAAATTTTCAACAGGAACACAACCCAACCCAATCCTGTTCCAACAGGAACAGCTGGCTGGAGACAGCTGATCTAATGAAGCCAAAGTAAAGGGGTAAAAGAAGATTGAGGAAAATACATTTGGAACACTACAGGAAACAGACAGTAGGCCTGTCCAGATGTTGCCAACAGTGAAACCAGAGAAAATTCCAAACTTCCAGTGAAGATTTCAAGCTCTCTCTCCCATAGGAATCTTGACTAATAAATCTGATTATTTTTGTGGAAGTACATATAAACTGGTATTTAGAAATGGAGAGGAGTATTTAAAGGTACAAATAATCAACACCAGCTGTTGTGTAAACCCTATTAAAAATTTTTAAATCCCTTTTGATTTTAAAATTTGAGTTTAAAACCTTGTCCTAATAAGTCAGAAAGATTCTTGTCAATAACATCACACGAGGAAAAAAGCTGGTTTAAATTTCTCTCTCTGAATATGACCAAAAACTCCAATCACTGAAAGAAAGGTTAATACAGAAGATAAAATATTCAAGCCCTAAATAAAACCTGGACTTATACATACAATCTCTATTTTTCTTGCTTCTTTTTCTTAAATAAAAGTGCTGAAAATTCCAAAGAATTCAACCCTGTCAGAAGTGCAATTTCGCCATAACTTAGCACATATGAAATTGTGAAATTAAGTTTCTTTCAAACACTGGCAGCATGCCAAAGTTCTGTGCCAGGCTTCATGGCCTTTCTGGTAACCATAAAAATCTAATAAATTATGCTGGAACAACAGTACATTTGGCTGCCAGGAGAGATGGATAAAACTTTTTAATAAATAGAAAATTAATCTAGAAGTTCAACTTTGGGAGGACAAAGCCTATTTGTGAATTCAGCTTTAAAATACAGAGACTAAGGTTTTGAAGATAGAGAAACGTTTCATTCTGACAGTTGAGAAAAACAAAATATGTATTATTATTAGTTTCTTTCAAACAGCACTACAGAAAAAGTATTTTATTGAAGTGTTAACATTAAAGAGAAAAGCTTACCTAAATATGATTTCAAATATCAAAAGATCTTTGTCTGAGGGAAAACCACCCCACCTTTCCTATCTCAGTTTTAAGTAATTCCCTTTAGGAGTCTCATGAGCCCTAATATATTACTGACTGTTATCTGACTACCAAACTGAAAAATGCATTACTCAAGGAACTATCAGGATTTTTTAAGGTATTTTGCAAGCCGGTCACTATCCCACAACTAATAAAATGTAAAAAAAAAAAAAAAAATTAAAGAAAAAAGATTAAAAACTCCACTCCAATCACTGAAAGAAAGGTTAGTACTGAAGATAAAATATTCAAGCCCCAAGTAAAAGCACACATGGACTATTAGATAATAAAACTAAATTTCCAAGAGAAATAAGGAAGTGCACCAAGATCACCACTTTTTACCTTCTTTTACTCTCTCATATCTTTATCAAATATGCTATCTTATACAGTGATGAGAGCCATACCTGGTAAAAAAATAGTAGCTACTATATTCCGTTTTCAAACTCACTGAAGATGAGTTGTTTTTTCTCTAAAATATACTTGCAACATGCATTAACTGACTTGAACCAAACCCTGCTTACCTTAGACTGAACCTTCGTTTTTCACCTCTAGAGTCCATAACTTTTAAGGTCAGAAAGGAACATGTGTGCCCAGTGTGACCCTCTCACATGTAAAGGCCAGAGAGCTCCAAACAGCTGGTGGAAGATCCAGATATCAATTTGCAGCTGTCATTCTGAGGGAGTAGAGAAGTGCTTTTGACATACTTCCCATTGGCAGCATTTTTTAATAAATCTCTACTGTCCAAAGCAGTGTCATGTAATAAGATCTCAATCTGGTCTTGGGAGCTGGCCAGCTGCATAGGCTTCCAAGGATGGATATGTTCTGCCTCTCTGAACCTGAAAACACTGTGTTGTCAGTGGTGTTGCCCACTTCCCCCCCGCAGCTGTTGGGATGCACAGCTGTTCATATGGTGTTCAAAACACACATATATAAAAAGTAAACATTTTTCTCAAATGACTTCTAAGAATTACTTATTTACTGAATCATGCTCATTTCCTCCCAGCAAATGGGGCCTCAAATCTACCTCACAGTATGTGCCTATGGCATCTGTGCCCTCTTAGGGGACAAAACAAGACCTTTTGTGCAGAGATGAAAGCAGAAATTTGACTCAGAATAAAAAAAGCAGGTAGCATGAAAATAAGAAAAAAACTCCGCTGTCTGATTAACTAGATAATTATGCTACTTCTTTTTAAGAATGGTCCTTGTGCCATATAAGTACATAATCTTCCAGGTACTTGAAAAGCAATTTGAAGAAACGTAAGCATGAGAGGACTAAAAATTTCCTTTCCTGTAGAGAGACTGTAATCCTTTTCGAGAGTGAAGCTCTTATAGGGAATTCAGAGGAAACTAAATCTTATGTTTGCTGTAAATACTGATGGCTGCATTTAACCCAGTGGTACTAAACCCAAGCTTTGGGTTCTCAGTGGATTGTACCTGGTTCAAAAAGGTGCCACAACAGTACTTCATGTTTGTTTAGCTAATAAAATATAAAAGGTACCGTTGGTTCTCAGTGCTTCTGAACTGATAAATTCAACTGACACTAAAAGTCTGCTCACCCAAACCCAGAGAATTTGCTGTGTTCGTAAACTGTAAAGATATTTATTGTAACTTGGATATTGATCTAAAAAATTCAAAACTGCTGCCTGTCAAGTGTGTCACTTAATGTGACGCTTTTTCCTTCATTTTGGAAGGGCTGAAGAAATACCATCCATTGCGATTTTTGAAGACACCAACTTCCTACATGTCTTGTTTTCATGGAGACAATAACTATATAATAAATAGTAGAAATGTTCTGTTACTGTTGCAAGAAAAGTCTCTGTTTAGTTTAATCCCTATAGGCTTATAGCGTAAGAATTATGTGTTTTCATGTACGTACATCTCCATACACATGAAATCAGGAACAATTTAAAATAAAATCAGCCCACCTCTCCAGCAAACTAAAAAAATCAGATTTGTGTTTTTTCTTTTCCTCCTTTCTTTGAAGACTATCAATTAATTGCTACCCTACTATAAAACTTACAAGACCTGGCAGATTCTGGTGAGAGTATTCTTCAGAGACATTAAGGAGTTTTCCACATTGAAAGTAAATAGATCCAAAGTGCAGAAAACCAAATACCCACTGCAGGCACGTAGGTGCCTACAATGCCACAGATCATGCCACTCTGGCAGAATAATTTGTCTCTCTCAATATAATTTGTTATAGGAAAATTCCAAAGAGATTGAATGTAAATAACCAATAATTGGAGGAATCATAAAAAAAAAAAAAAAGGAAAAATCAGTTTGCCATATTGGTCTTTTGTAGACAGAGAAAAACAGGCAACCAGAGAATTACTGACTATGTAGGAGCAGTTAACCTATCCAGACTTTAAAACTGTACAAGAAAAAATAGCACCTACGAGAGTTTTAAGTATCAAGTTCATGAAATGAAACATTCCACATTTTCTGACAAGCTTAGCAGTGCAAAACCAAACCTGCCATCTTGTGCACAAAGAAACAGAACTAGCTATACCAAAACAACTGCTATGTGTTACCCTCTTTTCAGGCATTGACGCTGTACTTTGAAAGATGACATGATCTGTTTTTTCTAGAAGAGAAATGGCTTATGGAAGCAGTCTGTCATTTTAAAAGCACACCCTTCTTCTGTCTTTGTGAGACTGTGGACTTGTAAAATGTGCTGTATGAAATGCTGTAAATGGACTAAGCCAAAAATATGGCTTTAGCTCAAAACACAAAAATAAAAGTTATAGACAACAAATTCTTAGTATGACTGCAAATGTGCATAATACTTCATTTTACTGTAAGAGTTCCTCTTGCTCTTAACAATAATTACGTTAATAGCGAATCTGTTTCCAAGCTTCTAGGTGAAGTAAAATGAGATTCTAATCCGCTTTAAAACATGACCATTCTAAATTATTAGCATGCAGATTTGACTTATAGATCTCATAATAATTTAGGTATTACCACGACAAATGATCTCATTAAACAGTATGTCACAAAATGTGAAAAGGGCAGGTGCTCTTCTCATATAGGTCAGAATAAGCATTGGCATGAAATCTACAGCACTGATTGAAGCACTAAGAACATATAAGATAATCCTGCTGTAACCAGACGACTTTTTAATTTTTCTGTTTTAAACCAAAACAATCTTACTCTCTAATGATGTATAAACATCTTTGGAGATCTCGCTCCATTGCTCCAAAGTCAAAAATGCAATTTATTATTGAGATGTCTGCTGTTTAACAAGTCATCCAAACTAACAGAGTCTGGGATCTACAGGCAGGGCATTTTTAAAAAATTCTGAAGGTCTAGTGCTTAAAAAGATAACTAAATAGGAGGGAGAAAATTTTAGAGAGGGTATACCAAAACAAAAAGTTGTTCTAGAAATAGCAAACTAAAACAGGAACACAGCTGGGTGACTTTGATGTAAGATAGTGTGAAATAAGAACTATCTATCTGCCTGTATCATTATGCCATTATGCTAGCTATTTATAAAAACATTAAAGCTTGCAAATTTCTTTTTTTTCCTGGATTTGGTTCAGGTCCTTTACTTGATCAACACTGAAATGACCCTTATGGATCTGATATAGCACAACCATCACAACATTAAGTCTACTTTAAGACCAAGAGGGAGCCTTAGCACTGTAAAATATGCTAAAGAATCTATGTATGCACTACTTCCTCTAATCTGCTTTTTCTAGGTGACATGTCTTGAAGAGAAGTAAAAATGGCTCAAAAAATAACAGAAGACTGCCTAAACCACATAAAGCCCCAAGGCTGGTAAAAATAGAACATTAGTTAATTGCCTTGTGAGTTATAAACAAAAATATTTTGCCTAAGTGAGCTATAAAGCCATCTCTAGTTAAAAAAAAGTCGAGAAAATACATATTTTGGTAAAAAATTCCACTTGCTGCAAGTACATAACCAGAAAGCAAGGAGCAATGTCACATGAAATGCCTCCACTTTTTTTGTCTTTCATTTGAGAATATCTAGTTATTTTTTGCATCTAGCAGGGTTCCAACTCCTGTATTGAGACTACCAGATTTCCAGAACTCCTACATTCCCTCACAGCTGCTCCCACAAAAGAGGTCATCTTCACCTTATCTGCCTGGCCCCAAAAATTCATCTGCAATATGCTTAGGTCTCACCAGTAAGACCCAGGACTATAAGCTGAAAACCACGATACAGTGGATAGAGTAAACTAGAAAAGGTCTCTGGTGATCCATGTCCAACTTTCACCCCAGTTACTAACACAATATAAATAAATAATGCTGCAGTAAGAGAGCGCAATTTAGGAGTTACATATATGATCAAATCAAGATTTGGAAACTTTAGTCATTCATTATGCTGCACCGTGTTTTTCAAGACCTACATGAGCTGCAATGCTCTACTACAGCTAAACTACAGTACCCTTCAGCTACAACTACTTATGATAACTAGAAACTCAAAAAATAAAGGAACTCATTATTCATGACTTATGGTGGCAACAAAAAACCCCCAAACAAACAAACAAACAAACAAATAAAAAAGCACTGCATGCTGCGAAGGTATTCATTACTTCCCTTCCTGCATAAACACTCAACCTCTTTTGGAAGGATGTCAAATATCATTCACTCTACAATGTCTGAAAAGCCATGCACACATTAAGAATATACAGTCAGATAGCTTAACAACTGTGTTTTTCTCACAATACCTATTTCCTCGTATTTCTGACCCTCACTGCAGTCCAGAATTAAACATAGATAGAAAGTTAGCTCAGTTGGACAGCAAGTTTTGCAGCCACACTAAATGTATTAACAGTATTTATCAAGCAATTATCAACAATATTTTTTTTTAGATTAGTAGCTTTTTCCACTCCTATATCTCTCACACTGATTTTGTTGGGTCTAATCACAAGGGTAAAATAAGTAAGACCCAAGTCTGCGTGCTGTGTTCCCATCTGTAAATGCTTAATCTTTTTCTTGAAAAGTAGGTATCAAAAAGTATACCCTCAATATCAAAGTGTTTTAGGGAAATGCAGAAATGTATAGTTTTATTAAAAGTATCATTTAAATGCATGTTCCAAGAATGGTGTGTTGTTTTCCTGTAAACAAGCCCTATTTTCATTTATTCAAACTACTAAATTAGCACTATCCACAACTAAACAGTACAGAAGATGTTTTGATGTTCATAATTTGAAAACCTTCAAATGGAAATTCTACTTGGAAACTCCAACACGTAGCTTAACATAAGGGCTTCTAAATGTAGTTTAGATCCGCTATTCATTTTCATTTCCTCGTTTTTTTTCAAAAGATGGTAGTACAACTAAACATAAGATTCAGTGTTCTGCAGAATAAAAAATATATACAACTCTCTGCTCTTAACAGCAAAGAGACATCATTAATTGTTTATGGCAACACAGTATCTGCCATTGCCTCTCTCTGTGCATAGTGGTGTGTCCCAGATCATGATGATCCTGGAAATGAGATGACAAGGGCCCTGCCCTGTGAGACATGAGATTTTTCTGTTCTGATGAACATCAGTTTCAGCTCAAGGTGCCTAGTAACAGCTTGTGGCACCTGACAACTCACAGAATCGGACCTCAGATCAGACTTCATACATTTTTAAATGAACTCTGTTCCTGATATCAACAGAAATGTCTTCTCAGAAACACTTGTCAGAAAGCTACAATTTCTCAGAAATTCTCGGAAGGCAACTGTATTTAAACCTATGTAAATGTCATCCTGTTCTGTAATTTCTCAGGTCCATACATTATGGATTCATGACTTTTCCACGTAAAGAGACTTCTCTCTTTAGTGCAAGCTGTAGAGAGACGTGCAGTTTTCACAAGGTCCCTAGGTCAGATTTCTTGTGTCAGCGACAGCGTGATTTTCCACAGTTACTAAAATCTGGGCTGTTTGGGTGTGCACAGCATATGCTAAGTAACATCCTCTACAGTAGTCAGCTGAAACCATGATTCTCCTTGACATGTCTCAAGGTCTTATATATGCAAGTAAGAAAAGCCTTATCCATGTTTTTCATATTACATACATAGTGCAAAGAGCTGCTCATTAACATTTTGATTCTGGACATGATACATTCAGTGACTTTGTCCCATCATAAAGGTATATTTTATGTAATTTTGAAAATATCATGTCTTTTTACTGGATTTGTATGATCACTATTGAAAGCAACAATTACATCATTGTATTTCCCAATGATCAGTAATTTTTTTTTTAATTTTTTTAAATCTGGACACAGGAACAAGCCTAAACTAAAACTAAGGCTCAAAGTAGATGGAAAAAGGGCTAGTAATCGGCAAAGGAAATAGGCTGTGAATAATCTAGAGAAGCACATCTCCTTCAGAAAGTGTAGTGGCATCTTTAAACTAATGCATCTAGAGAAAGTCGTAGATCACCTAATGTACCCCACTGTCAACATCGTACAAAAGATAAGAAAGGGGAGAGCTTGAAGTAATACAAAATCAACTACAGAAGCAAGCTGCAAGAATGTAGATTTCTGGATAAAACCCCTCCAGGTTTTATGTCAACAAAGCCCCTTCTTAACCTGTGAACCTCATGTTTTCTCACATCATGAAGAAATTTACAGATTTCCATCCATTCTGACAGATTTTGTTTATACATTTTCTCACATATGTCAGAGTTTGTACACAAGCTCTCTGCTGTTGTTATTACAAAAAATAACTGTCTCTCATTCTTTTCACCAGGTTCTACAAGCTCTAGTGCTGACCCACTGCCAGACACCACTCTGCATTATTTTTTGGGTGGCTTTGTGAGAATGAATGAATTCTATGTTTTATAAAGATCCATACCTCCACTTCAATTTTAAATCATAGCATCCAACCTCACTTGCAGCATGAGGTATCTCTACAAGAAGAAATTGATCTGATTTATTTATTCATGGAATGAAATTGCTTTGACTATAATGTACAGGCTTTAAAACATCGGGTCTCTCTCATCCCATTATTACACAGTTTCCTAATTACCCCTCTAATCACACTACCTAACATTGTAAAGTGCCTTGGAGTGTGTAGAGAAGTTGTTGCACATTAAGAACCAAATTAGCAGATTTGGAGAGGAAAGACTCTTCTTTGTATTTTTCCCATAGCCATGTGAAAAGAAGAGTCTGCTTTTCTTCCTTTTGCTGATGCTAAGTCTCTGAAAGTCCAGGTGGCAGAATATGATCAGACCATATGCTTCAGAGAAAAGTATTTTTCAGAATACCACTTTGAACTTACAGTTCATTAAATTTTACCTTCATACTCATGCCTTTTTAGCACCTGAGTTTGGTGAACTACTGTGAAGCAAACCAAAAGAGGACCTAGAGAAACAGATGACGAAGCCCTAGGCTGCAGTAGAGGCCTGGCCCTAAGGCAAGAATCTCATCAACTTCCCTATTTTTGAAATGTCTTGTTGTAATACTTGATTGTGTTCATGATATAATGTAAACAAATAAATAAATAAATAAATAAAACATAATTCAGTTCTGAAGGTCTACTGCTTCACCTACACTGGTTCATTTTCAGGTGTGTCTTGGTTGAGACTTTTCCTCAAACTATTGCTTTTCATAGAAAGGCTCAAAGACTGTGTGTATATGCCCCAAACAGATCAATTTTCTTCCTCAAATTCCTGTGCTAAGAATTTGCTGGATACTTTAAAATTTATATAATTTCTTCACTAATATTTAATCAGGCCATCCATTATTAAAGGACCACAGAAGTCAGTATTCAATTAGAAACTCTCAGTTTAGTCTATTAGCTCCCTTCAATTTAAATATGCTCCTGACTTTCTTAATGCTGTGAAAGTGTTTCTAGTCTTGATATTACTTCTTTCTTGAAATCTCCAATAGCATAAAAACAAACAAACAAACAAACCAACCAACCAACCAACCAACCCCACAAAAATAAAAGATAACAAAACCAAACAAAACCACACCAAGTTAGCCATTTCCTAACCATATGAAAGATGCTTCCTGGAACATTATTCCTTCTTGACCAGGTGTTTTCAAGGGTATTAATTCTGATAAAATTTTGAGTCCATTTTGGTTTATTGCTTTTCCCAAATGCTTTTTGTAAATACTCATTCTCAACTTTTTTTTGAGATTTACTGTGCTACATAAAGCCATCAGAGAAAAACATTTGTCCTCATACTTGTGTTGTCTATACTTCTCTTCCTCCAGTCAACAAAAATGCCAGCCAGGAAAGGGATGCACAGCAAGTTCCACATCAAATTGTTCTGTGGTTTGGTTGTTAAAATTTTATGCATCTCCAATCCAGCATTATTTTCATAGCATCCTATGCAAAATTCCACAATAAAAGTGGATGCTGTTACTCAGGCTCCCTTTGAAAGGTGTGAAACTGCCCCTAGTATGCATACTTGACCATCTTTCATTTTATATATGTATACCACACTAAACAAGTTTTTCTACAACAAGGGGTTACATGGAACCTTACCCATTACAGTCATCTTTTTTCAGAAATCTGTCTTTTTAAGGAGTTTTACAAAGATTCAGTTTTTATGTACATTTTGATCTCTTTCTTTGGCAAGAAATTTCAGACTTCAAAGAAAGATCAAATCCACCACCAGATATCTTTAATGCATGCCAGCAATCTTCCTTTGTAAAGCAGGACTAGCCTATTACCTCTCCTTTTTATTTAGGTGTGGATCCCTACCTACTTTCCTACCTGTTTCGTTCTGTTCTTTCTGTTAAAATCTACCTCAGCTTTTTTGTTTCGTTTTGGGTTTTTTTAATTTATGTTTTTTAAACATAGAAAAAACCACAAATGAGAGATAGTTAAAAAGCTTAAGTGTCTCAAATATCACTATTCTCAGTCCTCCTGCAGCCTGCAGAGGGGAACCAAAACAGAACAGGAGGTACTACATTGAGATCATAATATTAAGAGAGACCAGGTAAACTGAATGGTTATACAATTCAGAATTCATCTTAAAGAATGCAGTTAGGATCTTCAGCAGGCAATCAAGCAACCTAGGCTATCAAGACATTTTGTTTCCACTTCATAGTTTCTTACTGTCCCAACGGAATAAGCTAAAATAAAACAAAGACAAATAAAAGAGAAGGACGGAGCCGAGAAGCTGCCGTCAAGTAGAACTGCAGAGGTCAGATGGTACGGACTAAAAGACTCAAACTATTCTCACTCCCAAATGGACAGAAACCAGCACTGAACAATTGTTAAAATCAGCCATAATAGTTTCCATAAAAGGTACGGCTCAGAGCGCAAGAACGTGGGGCTAACCTGTTCAGCCAAGCCAGTGAGTCTGCAGCTCCATATGCTTTCATCTTCTTTCAGGAACTTCCTTGCAAGTAGCATTTTCCATACATGACTTCTCACAATCAACCAGCCAATTCTCTGCAGATCACCAGTCAATACTCCATGGGCCACACATAATTTCTCACTAATTTTACCCATTTTCTCCCCCCTCATCCTTCCCCTACACTACTACTACTGTCAGAAAAGCAAAAGTGTAGCAAGGGACTAGACTATTAAAAATATTTTAAATATAGACTGTTACATATATGGGTGTGCCTTTAAATCCTTATAGAAAAGTCCATTATGTCTTAACACATGTAAAACAGGTCCATGCCAGTTATTCTGCAAATACAAATGTTTAGAATGTGATCAGGTGAAGTGTCACATTAGCTCTGTCCTTGCACACATGCCTTCATGTCTACTTGAGATGCTGCTGGGCTGCTGGAGAGCATATTCTGAGCTACACAAACTTCCTATCTGAACCACCATAGCCACTCTTGATTTGTGAGCAAGTCCAAAATCCATATATATCTACAAAAAAAATCAGGCACTACAAATTAATCTCTGAGGTTTAGACTGTGGGATGGGTTAAAACCCTTGAAGAAGTAAAAGATATTTTGATTTCACAATAACTTATTATTCTATCTTACCAGTAAAATGATAGTGACAATGTATTTACAATGCATGTTCAAAAGAAAATGTTTGAAAACAGCCTGTCAAACAAAAAAGCCAAAAACCTATGCCACTTTGCAACAATGTCACAAATAAATCTTCAACTGACAGCAACATTAAAAAATTATATATTTACAAGCACTTTTTAAGAAACAGAAGAGAGCGTGCTAGGATGGAAAGAGGAGAAACAACAATGGAACTTCTGTTTTAACTATTCATGTTCCTTGTGCATGTTGTGCAGTGCCTACAAACAGATTAGCTCATTTCAGGCAAAAAAGACATTTTATTTGCTTTTTGGCTAACCATCCAGCGAGTAAGGTGTGATGAAGAGATGGTCTCTCTCAATTGCACACAGCACTGTGGGCACCTCTGAGTTGAAACATTAGCCAAAGTTTTGAGATACACAGACTTGAACATCAAACAAATTAGAGAACTTTATGTGCACAAGCAAGCCGCAGCAAATCCCTTTTCAACATTTAGTATCATTCAGATATTGCAATAAAACACAATTTTATATCATAAGTATCCAGAAGGACTTATCTCTCTATTAATTAGAAAAATAATACTAGGAAACAATCAGTGCATGATCTATAAATGGATGTGGGAGTCTGAGAAAAAAAACCTCAACATGCTCTTTAACATAAAGGACAAATGGTTATAAACTACCCATGAAAGAAATAAAGCTGGATATTAGAGAAAGATTTCTAAACATCCTTGAAGTTTTAGAAAGAGCTGCCTAAGAGCATCAGCAAAATAAAAAAAATCCCAACTAACCCAATTGTTTCATAATGAAGTTTGGCTTGTTAATGAATGTAATTATACTCTACCATTATCTGCAATACGAGGACATTGGTACCAGCTATCTAATTTACCTTATACTACTTTTTTGCTTACTGAGAAAGGTGTTAATCTCCAATATATTAACTTTCTATATACATTTCTGGAATATATATACGTTTCTAGAAGGTATCTTTTAGAAGGGCACCGAGTAGCTATCTTGGCCAAAATGTTTGGAACATCTTCTGCCTCAAAACCAGACACTGAGAGCAAAAGGCAACCAACAGATTTTCAAACTATCATCATCTGGTGGCTGAAGAAGAGGTTGACCTAGATTGATTTTACCGACAGCTGCTGAGTAGATATATCTTGAGTTGGAAGTGCAGAAACAAGGCTGCACCGTGAGAACCTGCTAGTTCTCAGTGATTTTATGTATTCTTCACGGCAAGTTTAACAGTGACCTTTGTTTTAGGCATAAAGAGTCCTCACAAAACTGGCTCAATTCAAGCTTGCTGAATCTGATTTCATTAACAGAACTACACCTACCTCAGGCAAGATTTAAGATTGCTGTATTCTGGCTTACAGCTGAGATGAGCCATTCTGTGAGAGAAAAGTAGAGAAAGAAGTTTCATCTGTCTCCCACCTTTACAAAATTCTCCTTTGTCTGTCATTTACAAATTCCTTAAATATTAAACAGAGATAATTTATTTAATAAGAGAAATCTGTAGTTATTGATACACCATACGTGTTTGGCTGCCTGTAGAAGTGAATAACATACTCAAACTACTAGGATAAATTGACTGCAAAAGAGCTAGTATTTTAAGGGTCTAAAAAAAGGACAAAAGGACAAATCCCATGAGAACTGGGTACTTAGATGAAATGATCACCGCAGAATGTCTTTCTCAGAAAGGCGATAGAGAATCAGCACAAAGGAACTGAAATACTCTGTTACATTCAGAGATGGACTGCCTTTGCCCTCATCTCAACAAAACAATAAACATCTCCCCAGTCTTAGTCTATTTAAAAGAGCAAAACATTACTATTTTTTCTTCTCATACTCCATAGAGTCTGTACTCAGATTCTTTTTGCACCTTGCATTATTGGTAAACTACATATTTGCATTCAGTCTTTTAATGTGTTAGACTGTCTTGAGTTTTAATTCAGGCTCTAAGAACCTACTGACTTTTTTCATTTAGTTCATATTTTTTCCTAGAGAAACCGATTTGTATGGACATACAGCTCTCACTGTGGTAGCTCATACAAATGTGGTCATATAGTCAAAGGCAAGATGGCAGACAAGGCAGACTACTGAGTTCTGCTTTGGCAGTTCCTGTGTTCCCCTGAGCCACAATTACTGTCTATACTACCCGATCGGTAATACCTTTCATGTATCTGGAAATGCTTATGAATTATATTCTATTGTATGATATACTGTCTCTCCCATTGCCCCATTTCATTTTTCTAAGTGCTACAGCAAAATAAACATTTCTGGCTACAAATACTTTAGCAGTATTCACTCAAATGTATCTACTCAGACTTTCTGAACCAAATAACCATGTTGTCACATTTTCCCCTTTTCCTTATATTTTCAGAGAATGCAGCTTTTACTTCCCAAATGTTGTCCTCTATTTTTCTCTTCTCTAGATTTCTGACTTTAAAAACATTACTGTTCTTCAAATGAGGTCCCTTGAGAGATAACATGACATCTCCTTGTGCCCCACCTGTTAGCAGCAGCAAATAAAACTTTGCTGTTTAAAACCGGGTGTGCAGCCATTTTTAGAAGAGCGATATCTAACTAAGCAATTTTGTGTAATTACCAGCTACAGGAATGTACAGCTCTTCAGGTCATTTTCCTTTGGGAATAAGTTCTTCCTTAACTCTAATTCACTATGTTGAAAATATGTATTAATTTGTTTGTTATTTTGTTCTCTTCAGAATCAAGAATGAAAAAAAAAATTCAATGAGCAGCTCATTTACGTTGCTTTTTAGAGCCCACATTATTCACTATTTGTGAACATTCAGGTGACTGGTAGGCATTCATGGAGATATTTGTGAATCCCAAGAGTTCAATAGATTGTTGCATGAATGATGATTCATCTGGAAGTTTGCATTGCAACTGGATTATCCTTTACTGAAGATCCACTATTTATTACTGGCAATTCTTCATCTTAAAGATACCCATGATGGAAAATGCCGAATCAATATCATCTAATGCATGTGACCAATAATCACTTTCAGCAAAGAAATATCATGTTTAAACACCAAGTTCCAAGGTAACATTTCCTTGACTTTTATAGTCTTCGAAAAAAACAAAACAGTGTTGTATATGCACTAAATAAAGGCATTGTTTTTTGCTTACTTTCTTTTTTTCTCTTTCTTTCTTTCTTTCTTTGGTACCTTTTCTTTATTTTTCTTTTTTTTTTTCTTTTAATGTGAGGTAGTGTTATCTAAGAAATTTCCATATATGTGGTAGCTGGGAGAACAGCAAAGCTGTTGATCTGTCTTCCTGACACTCTGTTTTTTAATGCTTTCAGGTTTTAAGTGTGTTTTTCTAGTATTTCTAAAGTTGTTGGGGGCAGGTTATGTATGGAATCAACAGCCTATGGTCCTATTCAGCTCCAGCATGGTTCTCTGCAATTGCCAGCGCTGGGCATAATCATCAACTATCATCTTTCTACAATGCAAAACTACCTTTGCAGAAAATATTGCTCATATTTAAAATCAATATTTATCCAAGGCAAACAATTTTCTTATATTCCATACTCCCTGTTCATAGACATATCTTCAAAGATAAATGTGTCTAGCCATAAAAATAGATAAGCCTTAATGTCACATGGACAACACTGGTAAATTCCGAAAGACAGGAGTTTTATTTTGTAGCATTTTGGACCAGAACAGTTAACAGCTACAATCCCTGCTGGCAACTTTTCAGTTTGGCATTTTTATTTCAAAGCCACATATGGTTCCCAAGTACAAAATAAACATTAATTATGCCTTTCTGAGCCTTTTTATTATGTACTCTAGTCTTCTCTGGGGTCTAGGGTGTGTTTGTTTATTTTACTATAAGCAGAGTATCGACTATTCCCATCTCTGCAGAAGTCAGTTAGTGGCTCCTGTAGTGTTGGGGTTTTGTGGAGGGTGTTTTGTTTGTTTGGGGTATTTTTTTTTTTGTTGTTTCAGGTTTGCTTGTTTGTTTGTTGCAATTTTGATTTTTCTTGGGTTTTTGGTTTTTTTTACATAAACGATTATAGTCTTACTTTGCAATATATTTGTAGTTAAGTGAGATATCTATATGCATGCAAATATATAAATATAGGTGTGTTTTCATATGTTCAGATTGCTCCTTTTGGGTAATTAGAATAAGAATGCCATCAAATGTATGTGTAGAACTTTAGATTTTTAAGTCTGCACACTTGTATTAACTAATTAATGATAATTAAAACAACAAGAAAACAATGCAGACACTTCTTATTAAAATTTAAACTGAGGTTACAGTTTTCTCAGTTTACCTCATCCCTAGTGGCAATAACACAAGCTAGACAGTAACTTTTATAGCCAAAGGTCTGTAGTCTGGAATTCTATTACATTTGCATTTAGACTCCTAATATGTTTTAGGCATATTTATTCTCTTTGGACTTTGAAAGGGTTTTTGACTGCAAAGTGCATTTCGACCTATTTTATTTTTCTGAATGCTCTTTGATATAGTGACTAAAAAGCTAAAAATACTCTTCCAAGAATGTGCCATTATTATTCAAAAGTAGTCAAGGCAAACAAGAACAGGATCATTAAATATCTCAATAGTCTATTTTCCCACCTATTTTTTCTCATTAGAATGTTTCTAATTTTTCTGACTTGATACCTCATGGCTAATGAAATGAGTGTAGGGAAAAAAAAAGTAGATATGTGACTGTGAGGGAGAAAGTATTTTCCTGTAGAAAGAGAATATAAAATGTTACTGAATACTGCAGTGTGGTGCCATTTTCATTTCACTGTTTTTACTGTTCAGCTTTTTAGAAAGCACAGCTGATTTATTATTTCTGTCTCACAGGAACTGGTCTAGACAAACCTGGAATATAAATATAACCTCCATGGTCTAGACAATGCTTCACAACCTTCTTAGCCCATAACTCAATTCTAGCAATTTGGAATTTTTCTTGGCATTTTCCCACCTCTTTTATTGCTTGTACAGCCTGGTGGGTACAAGTGCCTTACAGGCTGGGCAGTGCTGCTCTAGCAGAGAGACCCAGAGCAGAGGGTCAGCAGACAGATTTCCCCAGATATACCATTACTTACTATGCAATCTCATGCAGCTGACTTCTGTGTTTTTCTCTCTCCTCTTCTTTCCTCTGCAAGCCCTTTAGGCCATAGCATTTTTACAACATCGATCAAGCAGAATAGCACCCTAATCTCTACAAAGACTAGAGCACGAATCGAATAATATGATCAGACACCATCGCCTTATTTGCAACTCATTATTACTGTCAAGTCTGGCACTCATCATTTGCTCTTGGATTGACTCATGATCAGCTCATTCCAGTGGCAGTGCTCACTGTAAATCTTTATGTTACCTTTACTGTTAAGGGTCTACAATTTAATTTGTTTACACAACAAAAAGGCATAGAGCAAGAGAGAAGAAATAAAGAGCTCTTGTTCACAAAGGATCAGAGATGACTATGCAACCCTGTCCAAGTGACAGCATCAAACACACAGATTCTCCACACACAAAGTATCTTTGAAAAGGGGCCCCATGCAGACATCAGTTCTCCAAGAGGATTGGAAAGCACAGGTCACTATGTCAGCTTTCTAGTCCTAGAGCCAACAGATGTGGTTCTCACCCAAAGGCCTCCATCACTCATGTATTCAGGCCAGGATTTACAGAGAGCCGATTAATTGAACAGATTAAGCACTAAACTCTTCTGTGTTAAATTTATTTTGCAAACATTATAAACACACTGTTAGTTTTGTCATTTGCCATCTAACTTCCACTTGGTATTATAATAGAGGCAACAACTCAACCTCCCAGGCTTCTCCAAGGGAATTTAAAGCATTTCAGCAAAGCACTCCTGTGGGGACTCCCAAGATCACACTGAATGAACAAACTCAGGGATCCAAAACAGCTACTTTAGGTCCAGTACTTCATAGCACTGCCATGAGACACTTCAGCGTACAAAAGCACTATTGGGAAGGGTAAATTATACACCCACAGTGCTGTTGCATAAAAGTTAAGGAGAAAAGGCAGGAATTGTAAATGACTTAGATGAGATTTCAGAATCATGTTTTTTTTGTTTTCCTTTGTTTCTAATTCCCAACCTTGTGCATTAAGCATTAACATGAATCCTGGCCTGCTTATAAACACAGTGGTTACTGCAGACTTAGATGAGTTGGTGGCATTTTTTAAAGCATGTGTTTATCTTCCCTTCTTTATTTCTTAGTCAGAAATAAAATTAATCTGTATTCATTAAAAAATATCATGAATTGAATCCCTGTGTTGATTCATACTCTCAGACACTACAAACTTTGGGGGACTGATCACTCATTAACAATTTTTCTACAAATTTAAGGCTGTCATTTAATATCTTTTCCAGCTGAAAACAATTCATTACCACTGCACTTGACCTAGTCCCTTAAAAAGCATCTGCCATTTGGACACATAAGATATAATCATATTTTGCCTTAAAATATGTTATTATAACATTTTCTATCTGTTTCTCCGCTACAACCTTTTTTCTCATGCCTGCATTTACAATAATTGTATCTCCAAAGGTTTAAAAAGGAATGAAAAACAGTAACAAACCATGTGGACAAAAAAATACGTGAAGGTATTGAGTAAAGAGAATACACGACTGCTGAGCATAATAGAGGAACAGTTTGTGAATTTCCATATTCACACCTGGAAAGAGGATGCCAGTTACAGATGTCAGATTAAGATCACGATGCTTCATCACCTTCTCCTCTACTCAACTCAACTGCCAGACACAAATTACACACACTACTTTGAAAGTCACATGTGTACTACCCCCAAAACACAGCCATCCAGAAGGCAGAAGTTGAATTGTCCTGTCTCCCCTAACACAGCCAATTTCACAGGAAAATAATGCCATTCTCTGTTTGCATTCCCATTAATCACTGCGGGTTTGTTTCTTCTTAACCAAAAAACCCCAAATATCCCTAAAAATGTCCTTGCATGTAACTCGGAGAGATATGTTCAGCTCAGACTGAACCAGTCCAAGATCTTATTCCAAACCAAACAGGGACAGATAGCCCAATAGGGACTAAAAAACACTAAATGAGGTATGAAGTACCCCAATCAGGTGTGAATTCTTAGGCAAATTATAGTAAGCTATTCCTTAAAAAAATTAGTAACAGTTGTGTTAACTCAGTCCAAAAGGTTTATTTCTGCTTTAAATCCAGAAAGATTAATTCTTCAGTCTGAAGAGTGAACTACTTCTCAAATACAGTGACAAAAATAAAGAACTTCAATTAACCATTGCATTTTAAATGTCATTGAAATGTATGACTTAGCTTTTCTTCATACGAAATAAGAAAATTTTTTTTTTCTGTTGGTAATACTGTTCTCTTCTTTCTTTATGTTCTCTGGGTTGTAGCTACAAAAGTCAAATAATGAACTAACATAGCTGGCATATAAAAAAAGATGCAAGTGGCCGGATTCCACAAGAGATATGCAAAGGCTGTCTACAGTTTTAACAACAAAGAGGCTTCCTGCAATGCTAAGAAACATTTCTACAGCACTTACATATACAGAATACTCTGGCTGATCTCCAGTAAAAATGCTATTATTTTTCTGTGTGTACTAAGTAAATTTTATGTATTCCTTAGGAAAACAATGGGGGATGCTTTGATAGCAGCATTTGATTGTTTTTCAATCAAAGCAGACCAGTACCGTATATCTGTGTGCACTCTGAAGTAATGCAGTATTTTCTGGATTCATTTTTGATACACCCACATGCACTTTATTTTCAGTGTGTAAAATGTACGCACACAAAAAAAATTGGATCCAAAAAAATTCGATCAATATTTTTCTCAAATTACATGTCACCAGAGGCACTTTAAGACATCATTACTCTGAAAGCTGAAATCTTTATTTAGCCTACCTCTCCCAGTTCTGCCAACTACTGTGAAAGTTTTAATGAAATGAAATGTAAAGGTTGTTATTAATTTCTTTCCTGGCTATGTAGCTTCCTATATATATATATATAACTTTCACATATATACATCATGTGTATTTTCCTTCAAATCGTTCTATAGCATGTCTCCTGAGGTGACTTGGATTCTTGTCACTTCAGGCAGACACCAGAATTTCTGTTCCTATTTAACAAAAATATCCTTCTTTTTTCCTTTCTTTCTTTTATTCAGCTTACTGAACTTGAAATCGTTCAGTACAGATTTGTCTCTAAAGTAACTTGTTCCACAATTATGTTGGCTTTTACCACTCAGTAAAATGAAGTATGGGATTAATGAAAAACTGCCTCAGGATATTTACTGTTTTCCACACTTAAGAATCAATACCAGTTTGTACTCAATAAGACAAATCAATGATATCCACGAAATAGGCAACCTTATCTATGAAATTGTGAGAAGATCAAACTTAAAATGTATGCCCCTCTAAAAAGGAAAAAAAGGCAATTACATACATAGCAACCACAGGGAAACCACCATGCAGGCAGAAAATTCTATAAATAGAATTAATTTTGTAATGGCTGAATGCAATCCTCTTTCTTCCTAGTACGTATGTATTTACCTGGATTAAATACAGTCTTATGAAACATTTATTTGATGTGGAAAAAAAAAATCAAAAGGCTCAATTCCTGACTCAGTTTAAAAATTAGTAAAGCAAACATATAAAACCCTACCTCAACAGTCCATGTGCAATCAACAATCCTAAGAGGAATGACTACCTGGAGATATACTGGAAAAAAGTAATCCTAGATTTGCCATTCAGAATGTGCTGGAGTCTGTTTTGGTCAATCAAATAAAACAAGGTTTCTCTCTTAAAATATTTATATAGCTATTTGAATACCTAATGTTGATCCTATTATGCATTATATATGACAATTCCAAAATCATTACATAATCTTCCATACCTTTGGCTGTCAAGAAGTTCCACATATATAGCTCTACAGAGTATTATTAAAGTGACATAAAACGTAGTTCAATCTATGTTAAGTTACATGGAGTTCAGACATTACCCCATTGCAATAATACATTCATGATTACCATTTGAAATGTATCAGGATCCAAAATATGGGGGAGACCAAAAAAAAGACTGCAGTGTTTCCTGAATCAAAAATTTCGTTATCTTTTGCAAGTTTATACAACATACAAGTTTATACAATGTATAAGGCAAAAATGGGAAGATCCTTCTGTTCAGCCTGGAGAGTTTGAACTGTCCAAAAAAAAGTAGAGAGAAAAATCTACAGAACTATTCAGTATTTCATCTCTACTGGTATTTTTACTAGAGTACGTCAACTCATCTGTATTTTATAAATAAGTTCATCCTTCAAAGTTTATTTCCTGCAAACACTACATGAAAATGTAGCTTTGTGCAAATAAGCACAAGCTGAAGCTGAGTTCCAGATTTAATTATTGATGATTGCCAGTGACTAGCTCCCTTTGTTACAGGCAGAGAGTAGATATAGTCAGAACATACAGTTATCAGTAAGTGCTGAGACAACCAAATTTACCATCTACAAACTCCAAGTCCTACTTTAATCTTTGTAAATTTTATTGTTCATCTAAATGAAAGCAGAATTTGGTTAACTTCCTGAGATCCAGCCAGCTGTGGGACATGGCCCACTGTGTTAAATAGCCTATGAAGCTATATTGTACAATAAAAATAGTTTGTGCTATGCTCCAAGGATTTATTTAAAAGCTCTAAATGAAAAATATTCAGGAAAAAATGAAAACAGCAATAGAAAAAGAATATACAGATGTACACATCTTAGTTGTAAAGAACTTGCTCAAAGATTTTGGGATCATGTAGTTAAAAAGTCATAGAACGGCATTTTTATTAGCACCTTCCAATGGTGTCACATGAAGTTTCATCTCAACTGGCACATCCGTATATGTTTATGTTCCCCTTAGCTCACACATGTACATTCAGGCACAAGCTGACTCAGAAGAAAATTGAAATAAACACTGGGGAATATATCAGACCTAAACTAACTACAGCCATCATTCCTGGCCCTGCTTTCTTCAATCCAAGGGCTACAAGACCTGTGAACATATTCCAAAGAGTTTACTGGGAAGGAGATGTGGATGGGTTCACAGCTACAGATGATATTGATATCAACCTCATGGTGGCACATAGGTAGGTTTCCTGTACAGCTGCATCCCTGCAAAATCCAGTGATGAGATCTGTAATGGATCTTACTAGCCATAGCCGCAGGGGCTGGGCAGTCCTACTGCAACTTGCAGGATGTAGCACCTCCAGACTGCTTGTGAGATACGAGCACATCATGACCAACAGGCTGCCCATTCCTGCGTAGGAGTTTGAACAGGCTGTTTTGGAAACCAAGTATGATTTTGAAGAAAACAAGAACCACAGCATAACAATTTTAAACCTTTCACCATCAGGAAATATAAACCTTTGTGGGAAATATGTAGCTCTCATGACTCTCATTTTGTGATTCAGATTACACACTCAAATTTATTTCCTGTGATGTATCACATGCTGCTACAATAAAAAAAAAAAATTTTGACTAGTTTAAAACTCCACTTCTAATCAAAAAAGGGCCTTGGTAATTTCTTTTGGTCACTGTCCTTTTAGACCTTTTTACCTTGATATAAAACCAAAACATTTCTCATGCTGTCTTTAGTATTTACACATGACTTTTATCACATTTACAATGGCGAAAGGTTCAGATTTAAGTGCTTTTTTTCCCCTAAGACTGCAACAGTAGTTACATCAAATGCCACAGCACCTAATTTCCCTCCTTCAAATGGTGGTATTTCATACAGATCTTCAGTGCACATGGAGACTGTGGATATATTAGACTGGCTACAGGGAGAGCAGCTCCTTTCCCTCCTGCCCTCATGCACATCACTCACTGTGCACGCACACATATCTTACCATGTAGCATAGGAGAAGCTTCACCTTCCTGACCTCCACTCAGATCAGGGATACGGCTACTGCTACCTGTACTACCATTTGGAGAGACAAGAAGTGATGCATTTCTGCCTCACTGTATAATTCAGCGAATGGTGCTCATCATGTCACTAATGAATTGGCTCTGGTCTGCCCAAGAGTTATTTTATATCCTCCAGTGTACTTGGAAATCTAGATATAAAACTGAGCAATCTACTCATGCATCTGCAGTGCACGGTAGAGCACTCCAAGTCTTTAAAACAATGAATTACCAACCAACTTACTCATAACTAAGAAGCACAGCAACACAACCACAGTATTTGTTTTATGATGTTATGTAGTAATAGGACAAGGAGCAATGGCTTTAAACTGACAGAGGGTAGATTTGGATTAGGTATCAGGAAGAAATTCTTTACTGTGAAGGTGGTGAGACACTGGAACAAATTGCCCAGAGAAGTCGTGGATGCCGCACTCCTGAAAGTGTTCAAGGCCAGGTTGGATGGGGCTCTGACCAACACGGTCTAGTGGAAGGTGTCCCTGCCCATGGCAAGGGGGTTGGAAATAAATGATCTTTAAGGTCCCTTCCAACCCAAACTATTTGAGACCTCAAGAATTTAATAAAAAAAAAAGAAACCAAGACAAAATAAATTTATCACACACATTCTCCCTCTTCCCTCAGCACATTTAATTTCAGATAGATGAGGTTATAAGAGGAAGCATTGCCTTTGACATTTAAAAATAATTGTTTTCTAGTTTCTTAGTATCAGCTACCCAATGTAAATTCACATGTGAAAAGACAGCTAAGAGATTATGCAGAAATTAGAATAAAACTAAGTCCCCAGGAACACTTTTTAAAGGAAAATCACTTTGGCAGGCTACAATAATGTTGCACAACACCTGACTTAGCAAATTCCATCAACTATTCATAGTGTGTTTTTAATGAGCAATACTACTCAATTTCTATACATTTAGATGAGAAACAAAGGTAATCTTTCATTCACTTTTTAAAATTTCCTAAGTGATAACAAAAAATCTTCTGTACTTGAAATTGATAAGCAAGTAAAACCTCTCCATCATCTGCAGCATGGTTTAAAACAACAGTGTGGTTTGAACTCTCTGTTGTTTCAGACTGCAGAGAGGCAGCTTTGATAAACAGGAATTCTGATGAGCTGTGCAAGTCAGGCACTTTTCAATTTTTTATTTTTTCTTCAAAATGTCTTTCAGCAAATAGTTTTGATTGTGTCTAAGAAATAGTGTTTTCTATTCTGAAATAGTGCAACACTATAATTTCTTCAAAGGAAGGCTAGAAAGAACTGACAGGAAAACCACAAAACCGCTAAAGAAGGGATTATCATATTGGGAGGGGCAAGGACACAAAACCAATTATCATTATTTAACGTAAGTAACATTGCTATTTAGTTTGATACTTCTAATCTTGTCATGTTTTAGGAATAATTGTCCCTAACTTCTGCTACAACTTCAACAAGTCCAAAATTATTCTCAGAAAGCAGGTAGCTAATATCAATAGCATTTTCCTTATGGTTTCCCCACTTATCTAATTGGCATGAGTAGGACTGCTTGCACTCCTCACAGTCCCAAGGAGAATTTGAATTTCACAGCTTCCAATTTCACCCTCTTTTTTCTCATCGTACACAAGATGAAGATGCTTCCTCTGACTTGCTTAGGGAAACACTTTATTAGAAACATGATGCATGACATAAAGCAAAACATCCACAAAACAAATGTGAGATACTGGAGCACAAGGAGAGGTTTTATTCCTTTTTTGCAATGGCTCCAAGAGAATCAAAATGAGACAAATATAAGTATTTTTTTTTCTAATTACACAAGTGACACAGACAGGAACCTAATGAAGTTACCACATCACCAGGTTTTTATATATACTCTGCACCAGTTATCATTCCAGATTTTAATCATTCCAGATGAAGCAAACTTCAGATTTTGTGGGTAGCAGGTTAATGAAGAAAGATCTACTTATAATTAAAATATCTAAAAGATCTTATCATACTTACTAGTTAAACATAATACAGCATACATGCAAAAATGTGTTCAGCTTTACTCAAGAAAGGAGCTGCAAAAAATGTCCACAATGCTGTATCTTGAATGACAGAACAGAGAACTAGTTGTGGATTACAATTATTTAGTTGATTCACCTGTGATCATTATGTAGTATTTCCCAGTTGTAAAAAATTATGAAAATCACTGGGGGAATAGGGGTAGTTTGTGGCAACACTGTTCAATTTTACACAAACTCTGTTTCTTCTGTGACTGGGATGCACTAGCATTAACCTGTCCAAGCAAACAAGGCACAGTGCTGCAATTCAGGGAATCTGTACTCTGCTGGCAGGGATCCACTGCAAACCATCTTTCACATGTCAGCGTGCCACTGTTCCCCTTTCTACTTCTTTCATCTCAACAGTGACAGATGTTTGGGACTAGAATAGCATATTATACTTTATTTCTATTTCCCAAATGCTTCCAGGCCTGGCTTCACTTGAGGCCTTTAGGTGCTAATGAAATATAAATGATAATGTAGACACTGAGCTCTAAGTGCTTCCTAAAAGCTTAGCTGAAGAATACATTTGAAATAATACAGGATTCATTTGTCCTACAGGATTTTTTAATGTCTTGCACAGAATTCACATTTTTAGATGAATATGCTTTGAGGTCAGGGCAAGAATTCTTCTCGCATAAGCAACTCAGCTGAAAGTAATTTACTTGAGAGGCTTAATCAATTCTCCTTTTGAATGCATCCAGCTTTGCAGCAAAGTAGCATTTGATGGAGTACATGTGATAGAGTACAAAAAACATACTGGAAAGGTTCCTTCCAATTATAGCATTTTAATTTGACAGAACAAAGTTTGTCTTTTGCAGACTGTGGTTTGCTAGCTAGAAATACACTAACTTTTGAGAGAAGAAATTTCTGTCACATCATTCTAATGTCTGTCAACCACCTGATGTCTCTACTGGGATAATATAAACTTTTCTGAATTGTCATATCTTTACCGAAATCATTGGTTATCCTTTAGACACTGAAAATACCCAGAGGACCAATCTTTAACAAGAGGATAGCAGAGTGATTATCAAGTCAGGCCCCAAGTACTTTGGACTGCACAGCAGCAGCTGATAGAGGTTTATTCTTTCCACTTCCACAAATTATTTAATGCACTAGTTGGGCAATCTCTGGTTATCCTGCATAAGGTAAAATATCATTTCCCAAGCAAAGATTAGAATCTGAATTGGATCTTGATCCTCTCACCACCATTTTCCACGTTCCATGGAACTCATTAGCATTTTGGACACAATGAAGATGGCAGAACTTGGTCTGCCATATGTGCCAGGGCCGTTGAAAGTTGCTACTTTGGAATTAAATGCAGGTTATTGCAGAAGCCAGGAGTTGCCATATGTTCACAGTAGTCAATGGCTTTTTATCTTCTAGTGGCTACCCAAAGCTTTTACGTATGTAGATGTTATTTGCATATGGCTTTAGGCAGGTATCTATTAATGCATACCTAGATAGATAGATAGATATAACCAAACAATAAAGCTGTCAGAGAGAAGAGATCTTAACAATATCTAGAGAGGAGTACCATGGATCACAAATCAACTGTAGTATTAAAATATATTATATTAGACTACACCTTCAGTTAAAGAAATTACCAGATACCATTTTACAACAGTCAAGATTCAGATAGGAAATATAAAGATCAATTACCTACCTCATTGTCTCAACAAAAATGAATGAATGTCATTTATTTCTACATAGACTTCATGGACTTTCACAAAATGTCTAATAGAATTCATGAAATAAATTTAAATAAATTCCTGGACTATTACGGAAAGTGACAAAAAATGTTAACACAACTGTGATTACATAAATCATTAGGAAGTTAAATTTATATATATTTAAGGCAATTTCAAGTACCAGCAGAGATGCTTTATACCAGGTATGCTGGACCAGTGAAAGCAATCAACAAAAAAACCCCAAACCAAAACATTCAAAATCAACCCTCCTTATCCCCATCCAAAATCTGCCCCTTAAACAATGAACACTGGTGTTCACTGATGAACAAAAAAATCTGAGCAATGAGCAAAAAAATCCAAAGAAATTTAGTACTTCAGATGTCTTGGAAAAAAATAATTAAATGGATGCAATTGGCAGTGAAATTAAGGTCAGAATAGCAATGAACAGATTATCTTTGTAATCCTGAATCCAGCTAGACGAAAACAAAACCTCTGGAAACTGAAGTATGAATATTCAATAAAATATAAAGACAAATTCACTATATAGAACTTCAAACTGTGGACTTAATGAGATTCTCCAGTAAGCATTTCACAAACTGCTGTTTTGAAGAAATTTTCAGTATCTGATTGCCAGGACAAATGCTACAAGAAAAGGCAGAACTAAAGCCATTTGGGAGCAGAAATAACTGATCAAAAATTGCAATATTTGGAATGCCTACGAGCAGTAATAAGACTCACCTGTGACAGGAATTATAAATGAAGAACACTGAAGGGGAAATAATCCATTTTGAAGATTTAAAATAGAAGCTTCTCAGAAAACAATTAAGATGACAGAGATGATTATAAAAGACAAAGATAAAATGACACAACAGTTTCAACTGCGTTCCAAAATTATTTTAGAAGACTAAATGGACAAATAAACATTCTTCTGCTGCATTTCTAGGCAGATCTTCTGGTCGGTGTTTTTGACACAATAACAATTCCTTACTGATCTTGCAATGGGTCTTGATGACTTCTAAGTCACCTCAAAAACGTATTTCTATTGTCTGGTTAACTACATAAAAATAACTGTCCTAAAACCACAATGGTGCCTCCCTGAACATGAGAAATAAGGAAATTTAAATATGAGAAATTCAGAGTAAAAGGACAAGGTGTCTTGAGGTTTACCAAAAGTAAGATATAAAAAAATACACATGCTTTGCCATTAGGGTACACTAGATTTCCAACAGATTTGCCTGTGAGGTAACACAAGTATTTCAGAATGACTGTCAATCATGAATTATTTGGTGGACCAGAATGTATCACATTATACTATGCTACATCTTAGGTGCAGCTGAGACAAAAGGCTTGTCTCAAAGTGCAAGTGTTTTTGAGAGCATCTCCCCCAGTAAGCAACATTAATCAATGCTTCTACGTACTTCCAGGGTCTTAATGCCTTTCCACTGGCAAACCCACAATTTTTTTATTATTTTGATGTTTCTCACCTTATTGAGATATACCCCAAGTTCCAGAGGGTTCTCTATACAGACCAGCCAGAAATATCCATCAGAAACTCTGAAACTATAAATAAATTTTCATATTTCATTTTTTTTCATAAAAGCACTTAGGAAGCACAAATCTGTACAGATCATAAAATCATAGAACACTTTGTGTTGGAAGAGACCTTAAAGATCATCTAGTTCCAACCCCTCAACCACGGGCAGGGACAATTTTCACTAGCTGAGGTTGCTCAAAGCCCCATCCAACCTGGCCTTTAACACTTGAAAGGGATGGGATATTAATAACTTCTCTGTGAAACCTGTTCCAGTGTTTCAGACCCTCATAGTGAAGAATGTCTTCCTAATATCTAGTCCAAAACTACCATCTTTCAGTTTAAAACCATTACCGCTTATCCTCTCACTCCATGACCTTGTAAAAAGTCCCTCTGCAGCATTCTTGTAGGCCCCTTTTGATACTGGAATGCTGGTCTAAGGTCCCCCCAGAGCCTTCTTATCCCAACTTTCTCAGCCTGCCTTCATAGCAGAGGTGGTCCAGACCTCTGATCATCTTCGTGGCCCTTCCCTGGGCTCACTTCAACAGGTCCATTTTCTTCTCATTTTCAGGAAATGGACAAAACTATACACAGAAGTCAAGAATCACCTCTCTCAAAGTGCTGGCCATGCTGCTTTTGATGCTGCCCAGGACACAGTTGGCTTTCTCAGCTGCCAGCACACTCTTTGCTGGGTCATGTTGAGCTTCTCATCAAGCAATGCACCCAAGTCCTTCTCCCCAGGACTGCTCTCAGTCCATTGTCCACCCAGCCTGTACTGTGCTTGGGACTGTCCCTGACCCAGGTGCAGGACCTTGCACTTGGCCTTGTCGAACTTCATTAAGTCCTCAAGGGGCCACCTCTGAAGCCTGTCCAGGTCCTTCTGGATGGCATCTCTTCCCTCCAGTGTGTCAACCATACCACACCGCTTGGTGTCATCAGCAAACTTTCTGAGGGTGCACTTGATCACTAGTTGAAGGAAAAAAAATCACTTTCACTCAAACTTGGATGCATTTTTACATAGAAATCTCAGCATTAAAAATCAGAAAAGATGAACTTTCACAATAAAATTACAAAAATTCTGTATTTAAGTACTACAAGGCAAAAATCCTCATTCATCTTAATGCCTATGGATTATTCTCAGTTTGCTTTCATTCTTACAGAATTGATCATCAGTATTCACTAAGAGCAACACAGCAGGGTAATTCATGATATTTTAATTTTAGTGAACATGCACCAGTGTGCTGAAGTTTGCCTTGTTTGTATAGAGGGGGTGCAAGGGGAGAACTTTTTGCTTAAAAAACAAAACAAAACAAACAAACAAAACCCCAAAAAACAAAACACAAACAAAAACTCCACCACCACAAAACAACCAACACCCCCCAAATCTCATATGGTTAGACAATTTCAAAATATATAATATTTAACAAGTGGTAGTTGCTGCTAAGTTAATATTAAAACAAATCATTCCTAATATAGTGAGCATGCTGATCACAAAGCAGTTTTATAATTTTTTTTAAGAGAAATAAATCGATTTTTTAAGGCTCCAACCTTTTAAGAGACAGGAGAATTGAACCCAAACTTCCTCCAAGATAGGAACAGAATCAATGGCAGAAGTGTTAATTGGAAGGGACAAAAATAATCATGGAATCCTTAAGGTTGGGAAATACCTTTAAGATTATTGAGTCCGACCACTAAACCAGCATCACTCTGTTCACCACTAAACCATGTCCTCTAGTACCACAGCTACATGTTTTTATGAACACTTCTAGGGATGATGATTCCACCATTTCTCTGGGCAGCTACTTCCAGTGTCTGACTGCCTTTCAGTGAAGACATTTTTCCTAATACCCAATATTACCCTCCCCTGTAATCTACCATGTTGCAAAATTTTTGTCCTCTTGGTACTGCAGGGCAGTATTTTTGATCCCACACCCCATTTGCTGTCAGTGAGCCCCCAGCTGTGTCTGCACAATAGGAGAGCTGCCTTGGTACTGCGATCAAATGCTCTTGGAAATGTCTTTGTAAAATCTCTTTTTAATAACTCAAGTAACATACATTTTGGTATCAAAAAAGGTTATGAAAAATAACCTGATATCAACTCCAGTCAGTAGCTCTCTACACTCTGGCAGCATGGATCTGAGAATTCAATCTGATATTTTGTTTTCCAAGATCTTGCTTTGTGTAATCAGTGTCTGCACCCAGTATATTTATGATTGATTTTTTCCTCTGTTCCACTTCCCTAGACATGTTGCAGACACATTTCAGTTATTCTGTCATCTTTTAACAGCTTCTCTGTGTCCTCTGTTCCATTTGTTTTCAAATTAAGTTCCTGCTCATTCTAGCAAAGGGTGAACTCCTGATATATAACTGCGCTTAACCTGAACATCGTCAGTATCAACATCTTGAATAGCTATTTCAGAGGAGAAGGGAGACCAATGTGACACTGGAATGCTGGTTCACTGGAGACCAGGATGATAACAGTATTACCTACACTATGCTTCTGTATAATAATTTCTTATTACTGCCAGAGTTATTGAGGCGTACAGAACAAAAATAAAAAGATGATGAATTAATAAGACTGATGGAGCTCATACAACAGGAAGCAGATTCCACCTGCTAGTCTTAACCAGTTATTTCTGAGACAAAGCACAAGGGAAAAACATTCAGAAATTGAGCTTGCTGCCATCATTACACTGATTTTTCAATTGTTGAAAAAGAAAGGGGAGAGCTGGCTAGTTTTTAGCACTGGTCAAACCGATACTATTTCTTCCTTCCCTTTCTCATTTTCCAGCAGCAGACTGATTTGGTCTACAGTGCTATCAACCTTGTTGGTATTATCGGGGAGTAATTCCCATACTGTCAAAAACACGTTTGGGAAGAAGCAGAAGCCTTCCCCCTTGTGCATCCAGAAGAAGCTGCAGATGTCCATAAGCAGGAACCACTTCCTCCTCTATTTCACAAGTTTCTGCTGCTTGGCCACACCAGGCAGTATCACCCCAGATTTCTACTTCTTTGCTAGCAAGTCATTCTCATGGGAGAAACAAAGGACATGTTTGCTTGACCACACTCTCTCATTTTGTGCACTGATGACAGGTTTGTGGTGTGAAGGTTCAGCTGACAGTGACAATGGCAAATGTGACAGTCCTTTCAGCTGAATCAAAGAAACTATCATACTGAGACATATTTCTCAACAGCGGAGTAAACCATAGCTGTTCAAATGTATTTCTGCAGAAACACAGGAAGGAGTTTCAGGGATGAGACTTCTCAGAGAAACCTGTGCCTGAATGTGAGGATCCATCTCTTTACAGCTGGGTGGGAAGTGAGCAGAGGCAGCATCAGTCTCTCCAATAGGTAAACAGGATACACAATGCATAAATCCAGCAAGATCCAGCAATAGGCATCTCAAACAAGGCCATGCAGGGAGTCTGTGGTATAATAAGCTACACTAATAACTGGCAAATACTCTATAATAGGTTCCTCTAGTACTAAAGTTTAACTCTCCACTCAGTTCCAAGAGATTTTAAAAAAACCTTACACTTCATTATTTTGTTTTTCTTATCTTTTTTTATATCTCATCATTATGCAGCTTCTTACACACATAGCAAAACCAAAAGTCTCTTTCTGATTTCATGAATACCAAGAGGAATGTTTTCCTAAGCAATTAGTAATCATCCTAAGACACAGTTCCACTCATAGTTCTACAAAGTCAGGATAAGAAAATATTTGAAATTCAAAGTATATCCACTACTAAATTATCAAAAAGACATAATAGCAGGATAGTAAATATGTGGTATGTATATTTAGTATTTATTATAGAAATTTACTGCATATAAATTACAAGGAAGTGCCAGATGCATCTAATAAACATGAATGAGGACAGTTTCATACCCCCAGAGCTATATAAGATGCTGTCTTATAGCTCTCTGGTTGAAAACATTATATAAAAATCACTTCACCTTGTTTAATCGGAATTGGATCCTCTAAGCCTTCTATCCTGCATTAACCAACTAGTCTGAAACAAGCTTCTATGGACCTATTCTCCACATAAGAAGAAAAATGCAGTCTTTATTAACTACTTAGTATTCCAAGGAAAAAAAGAACTACATTTTTAGCAGAAGCATATTTTTTAACTGCAGTTCTTCTACTACAGACACACATCATAATGGATACATTACATTTTGCCCTTAAGTATTATTTTTAAATTCTCCGTTTAATTTTTAATATAAAGGGAAAAAAAGAAAAATATTATCATTATCCTCAGACCACCAGATTTTAGAAATGTGAAAGGAAAAGAAAATAGCTCCCCTAGCCATATTATATGCATGAAGAATGAAGTGAAAATAATGTTTTCATTTCCCCCTTATCACACAGACAGATTTTATAAAAGGATAACCTACACTCCTTCACAAAGAGGGAAACAAATTTCAAGGAAAAGTGCTACAGGATTAGCACAAAGTTTAGTCATTGTTGCTAGTGATTGAGAAACAGGGAGTAAAAACACATAGATCTCCTTGGACACTTGATAGGGAATTTTCAGGTCAATCCATGTATTTGACCCAATAAACAGCATTGTTATATTTTCTGTTTTTTTCACCTTATTTTTTCTGTGTTTTTTTCTAACATTTTAAGAAGTAGCTTACTTTCAGAAGGTTTTTCAGTGAAATAAATAGTCACCAAAAGAAATAGACATTTATGCAAACAGTTCATATAGAAGATATCACCAGCTCATCCTCTAGCTAGCTTTTACCTTCTAAAGACAAGGACAACTTAGCATTATATTCACAAATGAAATAAAGCCAGCTCTACTCACCAATTTATGACTACTTTTAGCAATTTCAGCCACTACTTTGACTGAATGCCATTTGTCACACATCAAGAGCATTTCTGACATTTGCACTTACTTAAAGGGAAAATAAGTTTCCCACGCCCATTCACTTTTCAGGCTGGGTTACAGCTTCGATTGCTTGTCAAAATGTAAAATTCCTTCTGAGCTTCTCTTTGGTGTTGATCGCAAGAAGTCAGCATGAAAGAAGTGAGAAAAATGCCAAAACTGGAGTCACTGAACTGTTTCTGTTTAGGATGCACACAGCACTTGCACTGCCTACTTCAAGTCAGCTTTATGATGCTGATTTTAAAGTGAACAGTGATTCAACATAGAGTGGAAAAAGAATACAGAGATGAAGTTATTGAAAACAAATATTGCCCCAAGTCTGTTTATACTTTTATGATACTATTGCAAGACCAAGCATCAATTTTTAACTTCACTGCCTTTAACTTTCTCCATGCTGGTGAAAGGTAGAACTTAGGAAGGCCCACGATCTGCTGGAGTAACTAACTTCTTTCAACTTAAAGGAAATAAAACCAAACCATAGATAAATACTGGATGGCTACCTGAGCTTTTTTTTTTATCTCATCTGGAAACTTTCCACTGACAATCACTTTTTTCATGTCACTGGGAAGCACTTAAGTTACAGTCAGGGTAGAATTCCCAGCCATGCCTACTTCAGAGCATGCTTTTCAGAAGTCCCCACTGTTGTAAGTGCTTAGTCCTCACCACAGCAATATGGGGGACAGCTGGTGTTTTTTGAAGCCTCCTTGAGGCTTCAAAAGCCTGCAGTTGAGGCTCGTTGGAGCTAAAGGTGCGACTAAATATTGTTAGCAAAAGAACTGTCTACTGATTGGACCCACCATGAAAGGGCTTCTAGCTGAGAACCTTTTGATAGGTAAGGCACAGAAAAACTGGTGTTTGACATTTATGATATCATGCATAAGGTGTCATCAGGTATCTTACTTGCTTGTTTTGAGCAAGCAAAGGACAAATGCAAACACCAAGTGAAAAATAGCAAGCCTATGCAAGCAACAACACAAGTTTTGGCACAATGCATGAATACCATGCTCGGCTATGCTCAGGAGAAACTTGCAGACTGCCAGATACCCTCCTCTTCCCTGTCAATCCACAAATGCCTCACATATAAATCCTAACTAAAAAAATGCTGCACATCAAAAATGTGTACATACTGCAGCTGCACCCCGTTCTTCCAAGCTAACTTGAAGTCATTATCTCTAGCTAATTAGCTCTCCAAAAGCCTGTGGAGTCCAGAGATATTCAGGTGATATTGTTGATAACATGCCAATTATGATGTAAATTACAAAGACATGAGGTTAGGAACTAGAAAGAAATGGACTTACTTTGTCCTTATTAGAATGGGTTATTATTAAAGACCTGACTTAAATATGACAGATTGCATTTCACTTCCTACCAGTCTTCTGAGATGAGCATCTTATCTTGAGATACAATGTCAGGGATGTTAATTGCTGTGAAGTACAGAAGCACAGAAGTTCAGATAGGAACACTGCACATTCTGATTCATGAATATGAAAGCAGAGACTGAAACAAGTGATAAACGACCCATCTACAGCTAAATTCTGGTAATCTTCATATTGATGCAAGAATCTGCCTAGAACCTGAAATTCATGAAATCTAGGAGCTAAAGGCTCATATTATGGTTTCTGACTTTTTACTGCTTGCTTTTTAACTGCGTAGAAACAAGGGTCCTGAAAGTATGATTCATACCCCATCTGGAAAACACACAGCTGCCCAATGCATTTTCTGTTTTTCAGTACAGATTCTGGTATCATTGGGGGCAGGTAGTATCAAACATGGGTACTCTAAATGGCTGATCTCAGCGCATAATAACTGACAGTGCAACAAATACTGCACTGGCTATACAAGCACAATTGATTTGTCATCACTTCACAGCCAAATTCTTCCTCGCAAATACTTGGAAGCAAAAAGGATTGCTTTTCTGATATTTGGGTTTCTTTCTATCTTTAGTGAAACTGCACCAGAAATAGCATTTTCTGCAGTTTAGGAATCTGGAGTGCAGAGTTTTCCATACTGTTTGAACTCCTTTCTCTCATGCCTGAAACCAGAAAATTTTTTGTCTTAAAGTTGTCATTACTGGAACATACAACCACCATAAAATACTTTAAACGTGTTTTATTTTAACACCTACCACCACTCTTATAATTGTAGCATCTAGGATCTAGCTGCATCTAGATCCCTTCTGGAAGGACTTGGGGTGTACATCTCTGAAGAGGCAATTGCTATCATAATAATTTTATCTTTTAGGCAGGTAAGATGATTAACAGATTAGAATTAGAATTTGTGTCCTTTTGGTAACAGGCTCAAAGTCAAGCTAGTAACAGATTAAATTGTCAGCAAGGATGACTATCTGTAGCAGAAGCAGAATTCACTTTCTTTCATCATTTCAGCAAGAATCTTATAAAAAACTCATGTTTTGTTTAAGCCTCTCACCAAGTAAGACTCTGGAAAGCAAATCCATGTTAAAAATAATTATACAGAGAAGAATTAATAGAAAAAATTGGTGATTCCCAGTGCTCTAGGGAGGACTATCTGCTTCAAAATTCTCTCAAAAGCCCATTATCCCCTTCAGCTGAAATCACCCCTCTGTAACAGCTGACACAGTAATAGTGACATGGTCACATTTCTCTACTGAATTTGCAACCCAGGTTACTGGAGTGAGGGATTTTGTCCAACTCAACTATAAACAAGCTTGCCCTTATTTAATAAAATTCACTAATTTTTAGGTAACTTGATTTGTGCATTTCACTCCCCATTCCATGTGTCATGTAGCTTTTCTATATTTCACATTACCAGCTAAACACAAAAACATACTGTATATTCATAAATTCAAACATGTGACCTGGGACAAACTCCCTGAATTTTGTGGTGGTGATGGTATTGTGTAAAACCCCTAGATTTCAACTGAATGAAATATAAAAAATAGTATTACCTCTAACAATATTTATTCTAATAGTCATCTTGATACTCAATTTTCAATTTATTTCATTCTTGCCTTTTAAAATTTTCAGTGTTCCAAGGAACTTCATTCAGAAAATATGCTCTAAAAAGTAGGTAGGGGACATCGAGGAATGTAACGCAGATGTATAGAGCCAGCTAGTACTTCACACTCAGAAAAGTGCTGAGGGGACTGTAGAGCACACTGGTTGCTGGTTTCTCTCAATCCATATGCAGTTAAACAGCCCATCACTGTGATTTCAAAATCATTACTGTTTGTTATAGAGTTAATATTTTTGGAGTAGGAATTGGCAAACCTGACATACCTCAGAAGAGCATTTAGAGTAAGACAACAATAAATAGCTTTTTGCTCTGTTCATACTCACAATCTTACATTTTCAAGGAATAAGCCTTGCTTCAGGTTGGGTTTTTTTTTGTTTTCTGTTTTTTAAGAGTCAGTCTGAACTGTGGTGTTCATTCCAAGACAAGTTCTTCAGATTAAGGGTAATTTAAAGCCAGCTAAATGTAATAGAATTCCAATATATATTTAGGTTAGACTTTATGATGTAATTCCCTAAACAGTAAAGAGACTGAAGCACCAGGTGTAGTGGTTTTGTTTGCATCTTTTACCATCTATGAGATAAGAATTAGGACGAATGCAAAGCAGACTCTAAACTTCAAAGAATATAAAGAAGTTTATTAACAGAACTAAAAGAGAAAAAGGAATATTAAGGGTCAGAATAAACCTTCAGAACACTTCTCTTCCCCCAATCGTCCTCCCTCCTCCCACTTACTACATAAAGACACAAATTTGGGATTATTTCAGTCAGTTTAACATCTCTGTAATAGTCTTTCATCAGTTCACTTAGGGAGAGGAATCTCTCTTGCCTTGCTATAGTGATTTCTCCACAAGAAACTGCTTTCTGATGGCTTCAATGTCACAGCACAACAGCCGCCCGGGGTGGTTTTCTGCTGGCATGTGAAAGTCCCTTCCCTTGACTTACAGCTTTCCCCACAACAGTTTTTGAGGGTTCAATCTTAGCTAATGGGGTACAATTTTAAGGATCAGCTGTTCAGAAGCAAAGGTTCTCTTCATCTATCTCATCTTCATCTCTAGGAACAGAGGTCTTCTTCTTCTCTGGTGTGGGAATCCAAAGTGCAAGGAATATTTCTCTGCCTATTTGAAAGTGTTCTACCCCCCTGGACAACACTGTTTTTGACCTTCGTCCATGGAGAAAATTACCTGCTCTCTGGGAAGAATTAGAATCCACACAGGTGTAAACTAGGTGATAGAATATTATGTAAGATTGTCACAGGGTGAAGAATTTAGAGGTTTTGGGTTTGCTAATATAGTAAATAGATAAAAGGTAAAAACTCCAAGATGGAGGATAGTTGTTGTCTTCTAGTCCTCCTTCTCCTTCTTCTAGCACCCCATATTCTGCAGCAAAAGTAGTTTAGCATAATTGGATAGAAAGTTCCACAGTTCCTGTCTACATGACAAGATGATTTACTGTACATTGGTGGAAAAAAGAAAATATCTTT